>JAVTVY010015455.1:0-67944 GCA_036873755.1 Hanleya hanleyi
TTCGTCTTCCACCCACTGTGGGGCTGTGGGGGCTACCTCACCCGGCTGTTGGAGCGGTGCTGAGGTCAGCGGTCTGTCACGTGGTGGTGGTGGTGGTGGTGCTGTTGCTGGGGTAGACAGGGTTTTGTATTGGTCCATGAACGTCATGTACCGTTGAAGCGTCTCATTGTACCGTTGTACCTTCTCACTGTCGCTTAACCCCGGTCTCTCTAAGATCTGTTGCATCTCTCCATCGAGGCTGTTTATGGTCTTCACCGTAGGTGGGACAGGGTAGGGTGATTGGAGGTTTTGCAGGAGCCGTGGTTCGACGAGGACCATTTTTTCCGTGTGGTTCATTGTCGGCCGAAGAGTCCACCCAATACTGGACCCAACACGGAAGCGGCCAACGGTGCTAAGATGGCCCCGAGAAAGCCGCCTTTCTGTAACACCTTTTTCTTTTGTGTTTGAGGACCCGCTTGTGGACTAGGGTTCGGAGACCTGTCTTATGCTTGGCCAACTTGGTCTTCTGAGCCGGAGTCAGTGGTACGTTGCCTTTTAACAGGTTGTAGCCGATCTCGCACAGACAGCGTACAAGGTCAGGGTCCGCACCGCGTACAATGGTTCGGACTAACTCGGGTGGGGCCGTCTTCAATACACGGAGCGTGGGAGCGTGCTTCCGTACTCGCGCAGACATCCTGTACAGCTAATGCTAGAACCCACAACTCTGCCCTTTTTATCCACCTCACAGACAAAGTCAACCCTGCTGTGGTATTCATTCTTTTTATTATTCCCCATCATCAAACACACAGACCCCAGCTGGAGGCGCCACTGTGGGTGTGTTTACATTATTTTTGCATGTACACGTGGTGGGTTTCTCCGGGAAAGATTCCGGTCCGTAGTCGAAGGTGATCGGGGGTGGCTTGCTTGAGGTCGAAGAGCATATACCCGTGCTGAGGGGTTGTCGCATCTTTAAAGGCTTCCAACGCAAACGGTGTGCGGCCGGGATACATCTGTCTCGCCGGGTGCAGCAGTTGAGTGGTATCTCTCGGGTTTTTGAAGACCACCAGGTAGTGGGCATTTAAGCTGATATTCCGATGTTCTTTGTTTTTACTGAACAGATTCTGTACAATGTAGATGATGCTGAGCCGTCGATGATGGCTGCCTTTGGTAAAGAGTTGGGTGACCCGTGCATCCGTCTCCGCCATGAGATCATCCAGAACCACCAAGGTGTCGGTTCCAAATCGGCCAGGTTGGGTAGGCCTTCCACGAACGTGATGTGGGGCATTGCTGCATACGCTTCCTGCCATTCTCCGTAACACCACACGACTCGGGCAATGGATGGAGTGACCATGCTGTCGGCGTGTTGAAGGAGCTTCCTGACGAAGTGCGTTTTGCCGGAGCCCGTCGGTCCTGCGATGACGCAGGTGAAGGGATGCTGCCACCGAGGGTCCATGGTTTGAGGTGTATCCGTTGTCGTGGTAACACGCTCTTGTAAATTTCGTACGAGTGAACTGGAGTGGTGGCGGGTACAACGTCGGTCGTCGTTGTCTGTTCACGTTCAGAGATGGTGCTGGGGGTAGGTACAACGTGGGTGGTCGTCGTCGTTGTCGGTTCACTGTGAGGGATGAAATCCGGTAGGTGTTGAGACGTAGTGGATGTACTTGGTGTAGGTGTAGAGCTCGACGTGGCTTGTACACAGGGTGTGGTGGTGGTGGTGGTGGTGGTGGTGGTGACTGGGCTCGATACGACTGGTGCTCTCTGTAGACCCGTTTCACTGATGGCTGGTGTTCTCAGTTGGTTAAGTAACGTACTGACATAGGCTACGTCGTAAAACACACCTCCGTACAGCACACTCAGCAGGGTTAGCAATAGCACCCCAAAGCCCACTTGCGCTTTGCGCGTTTTGCGAGACGCTGTCTTCGGAGGCAGCTGCTGTTGGTCCATAGCACTGGGGTCGGACGTGGAATGAAGGAGGACGGCAGTGGTGTCTGGTTTTATAGTCGTTTCACCTGGTTGGCAGCGACCCAGGAATTGAAGGAACTGGGCCAGCCTTGCCATTTTACGAAAGGAAACAGTTTGCCACGTCGACGTTCCGTTTTCAAAATCTGCTCCACCGTGTAGTAGTCTTGCTGTGTTTTTACAACAGGCTGTAATTCCGTGTCGTAAAACGTCCCCAGCAACGTTTCGCCTTGGAGATCTTCCAGTTCATAGACTCGCTGCTGTCGGGGTAGGCGCCGTTTAATCAGGAAGTGCTCATCGCTCCAGTTGGGCAAGTAACTTTTCTCAAATTGACCTTTGAGTTTACTGATCCGTACAGGGTCCCCGACCTTGTACACCGCCTTCGGCGTTCGCTGCGATGGCCTGGGGTGCAAGACACGCCGGACTTGGGCTTCATTGCGTTGGGTCACGGTAATGGGGGCTCTCTCTATACTTCGATGATAGGCTCGATTGTAACCCTTCACCAGTTTCGGGAGAACATCGATGTACCGCCTTGTATTCTTATAGGTGAAATATTTATACATGCGGCCTTTGAATGTCCTGTTGAACCTCTCCACCACGGAAGCCATGGTCTCGTTGTACGTATGGAAGAAAAACACCTTCTGTTTCTTGAGAAAGGCTTGGAACGGTCTGTTGAGGAATTCCGTGCCTTCGTCGGTTTGCAAATACAAAGGTTTGCGCCCGGTCTTGAAGATGTCTTTGAACGCCGCTATGAGATTTGCCCCCGTTTTCGTCCGGATGGGTACCACCCACGCATACTTGGATAGGATATCGATGCACGTCAAGATATACCGATTCTCATCGTTGTGTTTGGCAAAGGCGCTCATATCAACCAAATCCGCTTGCCACTGGGCATCTATTCCTCCCACGATGACCCGGTTCCGTAGAAAATGGCGACGGACAGATCGATGTAAGGTATAGGTGTCTTGTCTTCTTAACCAATCTCGGACTTGGGCACGTTGTACCCCCTGGGGTTTGGCCGCTCGATAGAGAGCCGACAATGCACTATAGGCTGCCGGACTGTCGGGACTGTAGTATAAGTTATCCAACACCTTCTTCCAGCGCTTCATGGTGACAAAATGATGATGGACCCTGGCTCTATCGTTTATTTATAACGGGTATATCTTGGGCCTGAGTTTCTTTCTGATTTTCTTCGTGGACTTCCACAGTGGCCATGGTAAATGACCAGTCCAACTCGTCTGATGACCGCTTGATAAGCACTTCATCCACATCCACCACGGCATCTTCCAATGCAGACCATAGATCATGGTGAAGGGTAAAATGCACTGTACCTCCATCTAGCCGAGCCAATTGAGCAAAGAAAGGGCCGCGTCGGATGTACACATCGTGACACAAGTGGATGAGGTCGCCGTCAGTTCACCAGACAACACCCGTTTGAATTTGGTCCAGCCCTCCCGGGACAGACGAATGTGAGCCGGGCACGGTTGTGTAGGGTCCGTGTCTCCTACCACCTCCTCCATGATATCGACCGTATCCGCATACACGTGCAGGAAAACCTCGGGGGTCAAGCTGAAATACGCCAGTACTATATGCTCCGTCATGGTCAGTACGTGAATGGTACCAGATTTCACTGTCTCTCGTATTTATAGGGAGAACCCCGTGAGATCAAAGGATCAGGTGGTCATGTCGTTGGGCTGACTGAGTCTAGCGGGGTAATCAATGGCATCGTCGTCGTCGGGTTCATGTAGTTGTTCATGGGGTTCAGCCATTGGCCCCGCGGCTTCATCACGGATTTTTTCTTCTTCTTCATCGTTCTGGCCCGTCATGTGTGTGTGGGTGGCTTCATGAGGTGACCCTGTCATTCCAGCCTCTGCGCATTCTATACATATAGTATTTTCTCCATCCGCTTTTTTTCATTAGGTTCATCTAGTGCGTGTTCGATAGCATGAGCCCATGCCAATTGGTGGGGTGATCGATCGTCGGGTATAAATAACTGGTCCACCAGAGGGCCTATTTTCTCCAGGGCTGACCACAGAGAGGGAGTTAGGAGGAAACTTCGAGCCGGCTCTTGGTAGCGTCCCACCCGTGGGTAGAGCGCAGTATGGTATACGTAGTTGGCCTTGTCCAGGTGGATCAGGTGTCCGTCTAACTCCCCGCTCAACACCCGTTTAAACTTAGTCCACCCATCACGCTGTAGTGTCACCGTATTCGATAAAGTCTCGGGGGACGCCCTCCAATCCCCGCCACTATCTTCCACCAGAGTCACATAATCTTCATAAACGTATAATCCCACCTGGTAAGGTGTAAGGGGGAGGATGGCTTGGAGTGATGACATGCTTCCTCTCAATGTCGAACGGAGAATGACACACACTCTGTCTGACCCTGGTATTTATAGTGTCAATACCACAGCGCCAGGGTGAATAGGGCACAGACTAGTATGAGGCCAACCAGCCGGTGCTGTTTGCGGCGTGAGCGCTCGTGGTCCATAGCCCGAGCATCAAGGATGGCTGTCATAGTCCAGTAGTGGTGAGTGATGGCACGCCTCTCCATCGAGTGCACTCTGTGGAGGACCGCTTCTGTGAACTCGTTCAGGACCTGGCGTCGTCCCTCGTTGTCGTCGCCATCTGCAAACATGGACCGGACCACTGCTCAGTAACCCGTGAATGAATTCACCACGGTGGCATACTGTAAAATGCGAGTCGCATGGGGCTGGATCTCCGCCATGGCTCTGTAGAAATGAAGGTGTGGGATCCAGAGGGACGTGTTTTATAGACCAGATGTAGCTCTACGGGTATAGTCCGTGATACGTACTATTCTGATGGGTTAGTCCAAAAAAAGGGAGCAACAACAACAACACAGATTGCAGATCAATCCTTTTATTATGCGTGAACAACATAGAAATGCATGTACTGACCTGTCTGTGGGAGGTTTCCCACAATGGCGTTCACCTTCGCGTGTTTTCGTGTACGTCCGTGTCTTTTCGTTGAAGTCCGTGTATCTTCGGTAAAGTACGTAGGCATTGGGCAAGGAAGCTTTTTTCCCGAGACCGAATCACCGCCAGACATGACTGCATCACCGCGGATGAATACATTCTTGCACTCACTCACACCACAGGTCGAGTGAGGTATCAAATTGAAGCATAGGTGAAGGAGCATTTAATGGACTGGGTGTGGAGTTGACATATCGATAAAAATGGATATGACCTTGAACTGATCACGTGACCTCCCCGTGAGGGAAAAACCCCAGAACCAAGTCAGTACATGCATCCCATAGTCCCAGGTCACGCCCGATTCACGCAGACCGAAAGTGACGTCATACACCTGCGCACAACCGTGATGGAAAAAACCCAGAACCAAGTCAGGACATGCATTCCACACAGGCAGAATGCAGGCAGGCAGACAGGAAGGCAGGCTGGCTGGCTGGCTGATCAAGTCAGGTCAGGTAAGTCAGATTGAATACACCCCTTTCCCTAAAAATAGACTCCTTTTATACATTTTACTACTGGCGGCCATCTTTTCCCACCTCCCACATGGCGGCCATCTTTTCCCACCTCCCACATGGCGGCCATCTTTTCCCACCTCCCACATCTTGGCGGCCATCTTTTCCCACCTCCCACATGGCGGCCATCTTGTACCCACCTCCCACATCTTGCACTGACTGACACTGGCGGCCATCTTGTACCCACCTCCCACATGGCAGCCATCTTGTACCCACCTCCCACATGGCGGCCATCTTGTACCCACCTCCCACATGGCGGCCATCTTGTACCCACCTCCCACATGGCGGCCATCTTGTACCCACCTCCCACATCTTGGCGGCCATCTTGTACCCACCTCCCACATCTTGGCGGCCATCTTGTACCCACCTCCCACATCTTGGCGGCCATCTTGTACCCACCTCCCACCTCTTGGCGGCCATCTTGTACCCACCTCCCACATCTTGGCGGCCATCTTGTACCCACCTCCCACATCTTGGCGGCCATCTTGTACCCACCTCCCACATCTTGGCGACCATCTTGTACCCACCTCCCACATCTTGGCGGCCATCTTGTACCCACCTCCCACATCTTGGCGGCCATCTTGTACCCACCTCCCACATCTTGGCGGCCATCTTTTCCCACCTCCCACATGGCGGCCATCTTGTACCCACCTCCCACACATCACGCATGCGCACACCGCCCCAATACCGCCCCAAAACCTACACTTATGACGTCACACCAGGTTCTGCGCATGCGCAGTGGGGAGCCAGCGGTTCAATTCGGTCTTTGTATACTACTATCCATGCAGTAGCTCCGGAGAAATCGCGATAACAAAATTTCATGGGGAAATCCAAGATGGCCGCCTGGCGGCCATATTTAAAATCGTATCGACACGGCATGAACAAATTCTGGTGTGCTCATTGAGGGGAACATGCATGCCAAGTTTCAGCTTAATCGGTCAAGCGGTTTCAGAGAAGAAGATGTTTACACACGACGGACGACACACGACGGAGGACGGACGACGGACAATCAGGCCATGACATAAGCCCATCGGGCCTTCGGCCAAGATGAGCTAAAAATGGTTCTTTCGTGTCTTTTTGTTGATTTTCATCCCATTTTGAGATGTCTGGGTAGTTTTGTTCGGAAATTCCGCTTGTTTTGAAAAATTCAACAAATCCCCATGTAGCCCCATAAGAGCAGCGAAATGAACGTCCTCTACTCCCTTAATTCGAAGAAAAAACTGGCGCGAAAAATCCCACTGGGGTAATTGCTTAAAGGAAAGGGGTTTAGGTTATTTCGGCCCACTGGAGAATTTCTTCCTCAAGATTTTCAACTGAGACTTGCCCGATTCAATTTGGCTCAAATTTGAAGCTGAGCATTGAACTAAAAGAGGTGTCCTCTGCAATTGTGCAGGGATTTGAGTTGAACGACGATGCTTCTGAGATTGTAAACATTTTCATGATCACACTTGAGCTATTAAAATCAAATAGAACGTCTGTGGATTCACTGGGTTCCTTCTCAAACAAATTATCGGCATGACCAACACGATCAACCTTAAATCTCCATGACGTCGTGACGTTTTTAGATGAGCATACACTCACTTCCGCTCATCTAAAAACGTCAGGCAGTGGTGCAATGGCGGCGCCCAGCGCAACAAAATATTCAATATTTATTTTATTTTACATTCTATCAACATAAGTTTTATATAATAAGGTATGGAATACGATTGTTCATAAATATAGTCACAATCAGAAATAAGGTAAGTACTCCTTTAATACAGCGCCATGAGGACCATTTTGAAATATACCTATGGTGCCTTACCTCAAGGGTTACGCACATTTCCAACAAATGACTTCAGTGTAATCAGCTGTCAAGTAATAAAGTTCTGGGTCTTAATTTCAGTGAGTAAATTTAAGCAATAGTGGAAGTTCAAAAGAAGAGCGCTCACATTCCCCACCCGGCCCTTCTCTCTCAACCCAGTCAAGTTAGGATTAAGGTTACTGTATCGGGTCCCAGTTGCATACGTGTACGTATCACAATTTTGCTTTTTGTATCTGTAAAAACTATACATTTTCTGAAAGCCCTTTATTCAACCCTTTATTCAAACCCTTTATTCAAGGAATTTAGATAAATAAATAACTTTCTCGAATTTGTTACAAGAATCGATTCATTTAAAGATAAATGATGTCATTTAGAAAAGTCTAGTCCTCAAAATCACGCGCTAAAATCACGCGCTCTCTGTTTTCGTCAAACAAACTTCCTTTTTTGGAATAATGCACTTTACTATTTGAATAAAAATAGATTGCCTCAGTCTTTTTAGTTATGGCCTAGAAGTTATTTTATCATCGTGCAAAGTTGAAAGATTGAATAATCTACAAAAACTCGACCCCTCTCCACTAAATCATAAATAATTCATTAACAGGGCCGATCTTATAAAATTTGAGGCAGTGTTTTGAGGATCTACATGATTGGAATATTGTGTCCAAAGTTCATGTTTGTACATCAAATAACAAGAGAGAAATTAGAACGGGAAATACCATTTTTTGGCGAAAAACTAAACGGACAAAACGGCAAAAAACCAATCAGCACTACTGCACCACGAATGGCTTGAGTTTAGAAAGTCATGTTTTTTTACTACAGTGCACTAATTTTCATAATTTCTTATTCCCCTCAACTTGTAGGTTTGAATGTGTACCCTGGTATAAGACAAAAAAAATGAGATTTTGAAGCTTCGACCCGATACAGTAACCTTAAAGAATTGCCCGATTAAGTGGTTTTCATTAATAATGAATACGACTTTCTAGCACAATGGTGCTAGAAAGTTTTGAATTCTCATGCAAAATGGGAAATATGCCTTGTAAAAATTTTATTCCATTCTTGCGATTTTATCCGTTTCGGTAAATAATGAGGGTAATGGGGTAGGGGAAAATTAACTGACAAATGATGCATACTGTTCGTCAACTTTCTCCATACATTTGCACACAGACGTGGGGTCAAATTCAAGTACTGATGTTTGGATCACTCAGCGAATATGACACTGACCAATTGGCGCTACAATGTTCACTTTCTGGAGTAGTATGATTCACAAAGTTTCACACTTTTCTTGCTGGTCTATACAGTGAAAGTTATTGAATAGATTTTTTGTAGTGGTAAGTTCGGTATTGGTGGAGTGATTTCTCCCTTCTACGCGTTAGTTCAAGATTTCAATCACATGCAGAGTGTATCCTGGATAGGAGTTGTGCAGCTGACATGCACTGTTCGAAGTTTTTCTTTATTTTTTTTTAGGAGTTTGAAAAGAACATAATTCTTTTGACACCCGCAGGTGGATTTACCAATTGATGTTTAACTTTTAGGACATAAATCATTATATCGAAAAGAGGTCACGTGATCTCATTTACATAAATGTGACACCACGTGACATTTTTTACATAAAACGCGCTTTGTGATAGTTGGAAACGCTCAGTAGGCCGCGAATGTGTTCATTTGTTCGGGTTTCCGAATACGGGGTAACTCTTTGGGCGACGGAGGAAGAGAAGTGCATTTGACAAAAGTTCGCGGGAAATGTGCAGACGACATGTTCATTTGTTTGTGTTTATGCATTCATTGTTTTTGTCTGTTTCTTTTTTGTTGCTTATTCTGTATTATAGGACTTGATGGTTTCATTTGTATTCTTCTTTCATTTGTATTCTACCATTTGTGGTGTGTTTTTTTTTATTCTTCATTCTTATTTATTTTGTCTGTGCTCTGTTATTTCATTTGCATAATCTCTGTTATCGGCACTCTAACACGTGGTTTTTGGTATCATATAGCTTCATTGTTTCATTTGTGTTTTGATTTGTATTGATTGTATTTCTTTGAACTTCATTATTTATACCAACAAATAGGCCTATACCGTACAGGAAATAGGTAAATGTAGAATGTTTAAGGATACGGTATGTACAATAAAAACACTCTGGATATTCATATCATGGCTGATATAGCCTCTGCGGAACAGAAAGTGCGTGTTTGGCGAGCTCTCCTGTTAAGGAGGTGAAATTGTGACCTAATGAATATGTATGATGGTGACGTTAAATTAATGAATATGCATGATATGGAGAAGGGTGACGGCGAGGAGCACTATCATTCGAAGATCTGGGGAATTGCCCGCCCTGTCCGCCATAATTGGAGAGTTCGAAAACACTGGGAGATAACTCTTACAAGCGATTTATCAATTTTTGTGATTTCAAGATCGCACAAGGAACACTCAACCTGTAACCATCTCGGTCATCTATACGCGGTAAGACTTATGGATGGCGAAGTGTACGCAAATGAAGGAACACTGTTCAGTTTTAAAATAAAGCAAACTATTTTGCAGTATCACTTTAAATTTAGAGGAATATTTGCGAAACGAAACCTCAAATCACACACTGTAAAGTGAGCGTAAAAGTTAGGAGATGTCTGAATCATTCTAACTTTAGGCTGTTCTCAAAAACTCTAGCTGTGATAGGTGAATATAGGGTAAGGGGGCGTGGCATTCCTATTCGGCAACAACAACCAAAAAAAAAATAAAAAATAATAATAATAAATAGACGCCTTAGCCGATGTTTTCGGGCTACCATTAGGCGTATATTTTTCGGCGGAAAAAATTCCAGAATGAATTGCTTTTTTCTTGCTCGTTTTGGATGTTAATTGTAGCCCTAGGAATCCACAGATATCAGAATATCATCATAAAGTTGACGGAAGTGTTTATGAATTATAGTTTAGACGGCGACGACACGTGATCAGCATAATTGTGCCAACTACGTTATCGACACTTAATTATCATTGGATCAGCTGGTATGGGTAAAATGGCAACGGACAAAATGGGAAATGGACAAAATGACAATCAGACAAAATGACAAACGGACACAATGGCAACCGGACAAAACGGCAAATGGACAAACAAGCGCTTCATTCTTCACCGTATTAACCATAGTTATAAACTCCAATTACATGATAACTTGTACAGAGGGCAAGCCTCGGGGAGGAAATGTCCACCAGCAGAATCCCACCATATACAAATAAGCCCCCCCCCCCCCTCAAATAACTAAACGCAATATATAAATGTGATGGGAAAAGATGACGAATTACTGACAAGAAGCCATGTATCCTCACAGGACAATATTCTGACTTCATATCTGAAAATCTCATAAGAAGTAAAAAGGATCCCTATCCCTATGAAGATTTTTTATCTCAGCCAAGCTTTTATTATAGCTGTTCATGCGGACATCTGGAATGACATACCGGTACCCACACGGCCCCTAGCACCGGTATGAGCGGTATTTGATACAAAAATCCAAGAGCAATGATGTAATAGCTCTATCAAGTCACCTGATAGAAAGTGATGAACTGTGTGACTGTTATATTCAAGAGACGGCCGAAACGGGGACGTATTAGCAGAAGGCAATTTCTTATTCAGAATACAAGTCTGTAAGGCCCGAAAATGACCAAGCGCTCTATTTTAACCTAAGTCACACAGGCGCCTCGGAGCACGTTTGAAAGGGGCTGAACTCTATATCGGCCATGTTAAATGCTGGACTGGTGCTATCTAAGATAGGACTTATAACATTGCAGTCTCAAATGCCCCCGGTTCCGCGGCCCCTGTCACAAACTACAATCACAATGATTTGAACCTCGGGGACGAAATGTTCAGCAGCAAAATCTCACCATATAGAGATAACAAATGAACGCAACATACATAGGTGGGATCGAAAATATTACAGGAATCAATAAATGATCCCTGGGATTATTGGTATCTCAGCCCGTTTATTCTACCGTAGCTGTTCATGCGGACATCTTGAGTGACATGCCCACACGGCCCTAACAACGGCTTGAACGGCATTAGATGCACATATCCCCGGTCAATGATGTAATAGCTCAATCAAGTCATCTCATGGACAGTGATAAACGATGTGACCGTTAGATAGAAGACACGACGCAAACTGGGAAATATTAATAGAATGTAAACCACAGTGAGAAACTACAACCACAATGGACAAACCTCGAAGACGAAACATATACAGATAACAATTAAACGAAATATTTAAAGGTGATGACAAAAGACGCCGGCGTACGGATGAGAAGTTATATAACCTCGAATGCCAATATTCTGACTGCATATCTAAAAACACCACAAGTATGAAAACAGATCCTTGTAAAGATTTGTATCTCAGCCAAGCTTTTCTTGTAGGTGTTCATGCGGACATCTTGAATGGCATTCCCACACGACCCCTAGCACCGGATTGAGCGGTATTAGATAGAAATATCCAAGAGCAATTATATAATAGCTCAATCAAGTAATCTGAGACAGCCAAAACGGGGAAATATTAGTAGAATTCGAGTTTTTATTCAGAACAACAAGTCTGTCAAGCCCGAAGCCAACAGTAGTATAGAAACGGAAAGTTGAGGTCTCTTGACCTACTTTCGCGACCTAATTGTGGTGTGACGTGGCGGTCAAAGTCACCATAGTGACGATCACGTTACAGGAAATGACATAGGGGGCGGTATTCATCCGCGTTGAGGCGGTCATGTCCGGCGGTAATGCGGTCGCTTCGGGGAGAAGCCTCCGAGGACAGAATTAGTCCCATATCAACGAGACTTCAAATACGGGGATTGGCCCCCTCGCCTCAATCCTTGGAAATGTCCGGCAATCTTCTGCAATGTCCGGGAATCTTCGGCAATGTCCGGTAATGTTCGGCAATGTCCGATCATCTCCGGCAATGTCCCGTCATCTCTGGGAATTTCCGGGCAACAACATGGTCAAAATTGTTCAGGAATGAAATAACCGAGATTTTGAATTATGTGACGACATTACATTTTGGTTACAGATTTCGTGGAATTAATGCAGGGCGTTTTCTTCGCCTTGTATAAGTGAAAGACGGCAGGGTCGATCGACCGGCAAGAGGGAAGATAACCCTGTTTGGAGGTTGTAATTTGACTTCATATCTAAAAACATTACAGGAATCAATATGGATTCCCGTGAAGTTTTGTATCTCAACCACGTCTTTATTGAAGTTGTTCATGCGCAGAACTTGAGTGACATACCCACATGGCCCCTAACACTGGCTTGATGTCAAGAGCAATGATGTAATAGCCAGATCATCTGATGGAAAGTGATGAACTCTGTGACAGTTAGATAGAAGACACGGCACAAACGGAGAAATAGTATTAGAATGAAAGTTCTTGCTCAGAACACAATTTTGCTCCACTCTCCACCATGTCCACCATGTTAACCACAGTCACAAACTACGATCACAATGATTTGTACAGAGGGCAGGCCTAGGAGTCGAAACCAGCAGCATCAAAAAAGGGTCTCAGTGCTGATTTGTATCTCAGCCAAGCTTTCATTGTAGATGTTCATGCGGACATCTTGAATGTCATGCGCGCACGGCCCTTTGCAGTGCATTGAGCACAAAGATGTAATAGCCCCTGATGCAGAGCCCCTGATGGAGAGACCCTTCATAAAGGGTATTGTACTTCACTCCCACAATGGGGTCATGTACATGAAATGTACATTCTGCAATATGTGTGAAATTGGAGCGATAGGCAAGAGGTGGGAAAAATTGACGATGACTGACGAAAAAGCAACCATATGACTGCACATGAAAACTTCCCTCGGCACCTCACATTCAGACCCGAGAATGCGGTGGATTCTCGTCAAGCTATCTGTGAGTATTATGGGAATCCTGGAAGGAAGGAAAGATTGAGAGTCAAAAAGGACACTGGGGGTCGGGAACATGAACTTTACCTGACCGCTAAGGTCACAGGTTTGGGCAGTATTTAGCTATGGAGTCGGAGAGTGCGACTGAAGCCTGTGGGGAAATTCAAAAGGGCATTTAACTCCAACTGGAACCGGAAATAGTAAATGGACATACTGTAACATGTGCAATGATCTATCGTAATTGAAGGATGTCCAGGACGAAATAATAGGACAGACGGGTTTACGCTAGTGTTGACTCTACCTAATTATAATCATACACCATTCGTATTCGCTTTGGAAGTAATTTAAAAAAAAATAATAGTAAAGTAGTGAAAATAGCTGTTAAATAGCTGTTTACTATAGTAACTAATAATTTTCCATCGAACTATAATTCTACACCATTTCTATTCTCTTTGGAATAAAAAAAAAATTGGTAGAGTACCGGTAGTAAAAATATCAGTTGATATTCAAACAAAGCACAGGAGCCTGATGACGGAGAGGGGCCATCGAGCATCGCCCTTGAAACATTTGAGGCGATATTGCGATGCGATAACGCGATATTGCGATGCGATAACGTGAAAACGCGATATTGCGATATCGCGATAACGCGATATTGCGATGCGATAATGCGAAAACGCGATATTGCGAAATATCGCGTTATAATTGCGCGATAATCGCGTTAAACTTACGTGATAATCGCGTTAAAATTACGCGATAATCGCGTTATAATTGCGCGATAATCGCGTTATAATTTCGCGATAATCGCGCGATAATGTGAAATATCGCGTTATTTTGAGAAGTAATATGAGTAGTATAGAAAATACCGATTCATTATCATTTTTGAGGCTGAGGCGTGGGGCTGTGGGGTGACGTGGCGATGACGTCACGGATGGCGACGTGGCGATGACGTCACGGATGACGTAACATCATGTCATATGACTTTCGGTGACTTCCGGGTCACTTCCTATGACATCATTTCGAGTCACGTGACGGTCCAGCAAGAGTTATTTACCCCTTCATAAGACCCCAGTGACTTCCAATGTTAATTTTCGGGGAGTGCATGCCAGTTATAGCTGTGTCAGTTATAGCTAGAAGTCGTTTTGCCATGACATTTATAGCCGTATATAGCCGTACGTTACAAACCTTGCAACTTAATGGTAACTTATGGTCAGGCAAAATGTAACGTAAAGTTTACAATTGCCTGGCAAGGTAGATAATGGCATCGGCCATAGGGCCCGAATCCTAACCCTAGCCCTTTTTTTAGCCAGGAGGAGGAGGTAACTCTACTAGGGAAGAGCTGCTCGCCTATCGATACCATATAAAGTCCGTCTTTTCCACACGTGGGGGTTTATGTATTCCGCTTTTTACTACCGGGAAAAGCATACACCTGCTAACCCAATCTGCATATCTCCACAGGCCGTTGGGAACCATATTAACCCATCTAGACCGGATTGATAGGGTTATTTTAGAGGTAAAGTCCGTGTTTCATTTCGGAGACAACATGCACCCTCCCATGGCAAGATCGGCCTGGAGGCGCGCTTCACATGAATACCATCCCCGAAACTGTACGCCCACTATGGGCCCACCTCGACCCCAAAACGTCTATTCCCATACTCTGCGCTGCTTTTACTCCACATCAGTCTAGTTGGACGCTACCTCATGAAAGCTTCAAACTGATACGCTCCCCGACCCATTCGCAGCATTATGGGTTCATCTCGACCCCAAAACGTCCCTTCCAGTGCCCTTTTCTCCACAAGTCACTGTCTGCGCATACGCAGAATGTTGAAAACTGACGACGCAATAGTCCAGTCGGACGCTCCCCACAAGAGCTTCACGATGACACCTCCCACAGCCCAATTGGATCGCTATTGGTCCATCTCGACCCCCGTCCATCCAAATACACCTTTTCTACTGCGCATGCGCAGATAGACAATTTTCTCCCTACACCCATCCAGTTGGACGCTGCTTCAAACAAATACCTCACACAACAAAATCGGACCACCATGGGTCCACCTAGACCCCAAAACGTCCATCTCGATCGGCACTTTTCAACAAAATCAACGCATGGCCTCGAGACCCCTCCCATCGTGCTATACAGCTCGAGATGAAGAAAACAAGCGCCACACCCCATACCACAAATGCCCATGAGTGGGTTCCCATTGGAACTAACATTGTCCATTGCGCCAGAATGGACATAACATGTCCACCCCGCAATTATAACGCGATTATCGCGTAATTTTAACGCGATTATCGCGTAATTTTAACGCGATTATCGCGCAATTATAACTCGATATTTCACAATATCGCTTATTACCGCGCGATTATCGTTCACAATATCGCTCATTATCGCGCAAAAATAACGCGATTATCGCGCAATTATAACGGGATTATCGCGCAATTATAACGCGATACTTCACAATATCGCTCATTTATCGCGCAATTATAACGCGATTATCGCGCAATTATAACCCGATATTTCGCAATATCGCAATATCGCCTTTTCGCATATCGCATCGCAATATCGCGTTATCGCATCGCAATATCGTCCAAAATGTTTCAAGGGCGATGCTCGATGGCCCCTCTCGGCCATCATAGAAAAGCGGTGAGTGAGACTGAAATAATACATCTCAAGTAAATCTTCCCTGTGATTAACAAGCATTGGCTATATTTACGGCTTGTGGAGTTTCAGTATTGCTTTTAACCCGGAAGTATAGCGAAAGTCGAATACCCCAGGTCTGCCTTGTTTTAGTGAAATTGGGCCGGATCGAAATTGTCCATTCACAGGCCTTCTGTCAGCTAGGTGATGACTGACATTGTTATTACTGGTTTCTGTAAAGTGGATTTCGGGTAATGTTAATCATGTCATTTAACATGGTCATGGATGGGATAAATTACTAGTTCCTTTTAACGTTAATGACCCAGTTGAATCGTACATATCAGGACGGTATATTGTTTCGACACTCTCAACCTTCATTATCCGGTGTGATCAGAAACCTCATATTTCACACCGGGACCTGTACACTCCATATACCTGACTTTTAATCGATACAGTTTGTAACTAAATCGCAGGTCAGTATCGAGTATATATAGACCTTGGCCTACATTGAAATGTCGTTTATTATTATTATTATTAGTAGCATAAAAACCTGAAAAAATATATTTGCAAAACAAGGACTATTATTGTGCATGTTCTGTTTTTGGCACTGAAGAATGAACATTACTTTGATTGATGTAGTCTGACAGATACAGCGGGGAGATATAAAATTTGTTTTCTTAGATTTCCATTTTCTTTGGTTTTTCTTGGAGGAAAGCTTCTGGGATGGGTGGACTGGTTTACTACCTTTTTAACGTTTCCTGGAAACGTATTGCGTGTGGAGGGTGAGGGGCTGGATTGCCACTTTTGAGTGTGGATGCGGCTAGGGGGTGACTTTTGGGGGGAGAGGTGGGCAAGGTGACTGTGACTAATCGCACAATCATATACTGTAACGTCATAGATTATTTATAAGCGTGACGTGATGTGTGGTGATCGAATGTGTATATGGCTGGGCTAACATACCTCAACAATGGGTCATCAGAAATCCTAAATCATTTTGTCAAGTATCATTACTTCTCAGACGTTTATAGCGTTGCAGGGAGACACATGCAATAAATACACGAACTGTGCCCTACCTGCACGGTTCGCCTATATACGAGTACGACTCACGGGGAATGGAGTTTTAATGTTATATGGTAGGGTTTATTCCACCTCTGCCGTTGTTTATTCCTATCATAAATATTCGATTTGGCGTTCAGCAGCTTCCATATGATCGTATGACGAATGCAGAACTTTACATGGCGACAGCGCCATCTACACAGCAATAGCTGGGGTAGGTTGGAAACAGCTTTATTTAACAAGATACCGTAGTAGTTTTCTTCAACACAAGTGAAACTAATCATAACGTCTGCCCCGTAGTCAAATCTACATATATTTATAACTGTTTATTTGTCATATTTATTTTGTAAAACTTCCATTTTTCTAGTCACATGCGTGTAATCGATACCGTAAATATATATATAATGTAGACGAAATGATTATTCTTCGAGACAAGTTAAACTCATTGGAAATCTGTTAACTTATACATCGATGATCCGGCAGTCCAATCTACGGATATATATATTTCGTATATATAAAAGCACTCTACGTATTTATTGTGTTAAACTTTCCTTGCTTATATACATTTTAGACGCCATGACTATTCGTGCGAACGCAAATCTGTGGGTTGATTTATAGCCGGGGTTTCGTCATGGACTTCTTCAGTCAGATATTCTACGTGCTCGTCACCGTCTTTCTACTACAGTCCGCCAGCGCTCCGAGACCGGCGCAAGCTTCTTCAAAGTCCAGTAGGCCAACTTGTTACTTACAGCATCTATTATGTAAAGTGTATACCCTAAATCCAATTATGCAATTACCTATCTTACACCTTTGAACAGACCCAGGTATTGGTCTTATGATAGGATTACGTTTACGTTACGCTTAACTTATGTCAGATTCCGCTTAACCCGGGGTTATATGGGTCGTTTGAATATCATGTGTAATAAATCTTCATGGTGTTCAAATGAACAGTCACAATCAAAGCGTGAGATACATACTCTGGAAACCACTTGGAAATTCATTTGGATAAAGAATAATGGTCCGTCTTTTGGATTTTATGAAAAGAATATCGTGCTGATATCATTGAAAACTGTTGACCGCTTCTCTCTTGTAAGAAACCATGGGTGTTTTCCTTTGGCTCTTCCGGATAACTTCGGGAATGATTGGAAGAGCGGATCCAATGGAGCGGCTACACTTTCGCTGTTCACACCCGCCTGTCGACCGCCATCTTGTATACGATGTCTTCGACCTCCCGAGCAGGTAGAATTCGGGGACCTCCGGGGGCGCCCCGCTCGCCAATGGATCGCTCTTCGGAATATTCTGCAGATCTTGGAGCGCCCAAAGGAAAACGCCCCATCTTGAGCTTTTATTAGTTCTATTTCATACACATTTGGAATTGGTGCTGTCATACTTTTATGGACGACGGCTGAATATTGAATGTCGGATTTTTGGCTATCCTTATTCCACAGTAGAATGTGAATTTTTCACTTGCGATACAGTGGAATTTTCAATTTAACAATATGCGATTAAGTGGGCAGAGGTGTACATCAATTTATCAGTCTAACAGTGTTATAGGCTGTATCCCATATATTGTACTGCTAATTTCTATAAATCATAGAACATATAAAAAAAAAAAATATATAAAGTCGGAGAAAGTATTGGTGACACGAGAATATTACCAGAACGACAACGCCAATATGGGCAGACACGAAATGTCATTCTATACATATTTTCTGCTACAAATACATTACTTCATGATAGTCAAAGTGACACTGACTTGCCAAAGTAATATCGCACACTGACGGCAAAATACTGTCATAGCGTACCAGAAATCGGGCGCTACGTTTCGTATAACTTTTGTCTAATTCCGCATAACCCGGGATAGGGGCCGTATTTATTTGACATCTTCATAGTGATCAAATGAATAGTCACGATCAAAGCCACGTGACTTAGATACATTATACTGTAGATAACTACTTGGAAATTCACTTGCATCAAAGAATACTTGTCACTGATAAGCCATTTATGAATAGAATATTATTATTTCTTCATATACCACCACCGTTGAACACTGTTTCATTTGGAACCGATTCTCTCTTGCAAGAAATAAACTAAAAAGAACAAAAAAAACCCCCCGATATAAATGTACGCCTGTTTGGAATTAGCGCTACCTATCGAGCGTAAAAGCTCTTTTGATTACTGACCTGAAAATTATTTTTTGGACGGCGGCCGAATGCAGAATGTCGTATCTGACGCATATAGATCATCACCAAACTTATTATTATTTGCACGGGTGGAAAATAAGCTAGACGCCATCTTGGGCAGGCTTGCCCGGGTTGAATCAACAGTCACGGCAATTGACACCAAGGTAATCCGTGTTGATAATGAACTTCGCGACGTTAAAAAGAAAGTAAATGAGCTCGAGGAATGTGTGAAATTTACAGCTAACATGGCAGATAAGATAGGTCCGATGGGTGATTCGGTAAAAGAAATGGAACACCACTTAGGAGATGTCGTACGAGAGAATGAACGGCTTCGCAATCCACCATCACTGGATTTCATAGAAAAATTAATGGATTGTCCAAAGGGAACACCAGATTATTTGAACTGATGTCTTCATAATGTCAAGGGCTTCATCTCCGTAGTCAACTGTACGACTTCATCCCCGAAGTCAAATGTACGACTTCATCTCTGTAGTTAACTGTACGAGTGAAGAGACGAGGCTTTATCAGTCAACTATACGACTGGAGAGACGACGGCTTCGTCTCTGTAGTCAACTAAACGACTAGAGAGACAAGGGCATCGTCTCTGTAGTAAACTAAACGACTAGAGAGACGAGGGATTCGCCGCTCTAGTCATCTCTTTAGCCAACTCTACGACCACATAAACGAGGGCTCCATCTCAGTAGTCAACTGTACGACTAGAGAGACGAGGGCTTCATCACTACAGACAATTAACTATACGACTTCACAGACGGGGATTTCATCTCTGTAGTCAACTGTACGACCAGAGAGACGAGGGCTTCTTCTCTGTAGTCATTTGTACGAATAGAGAGACGAGGGCCTCATCACTGTAGTCAACTGCATGTCTAGAGAGACGAGGGTTTCATGAGTCAAATGTATGACTTGGAGATGTGGGCTTCATCTCTGTAGTTAGATGTACGACTAGAAAGACGAGGGCTTCATCTGTATGGTCAACTGTAAGACTAGAGAGACGAGGACTTCATTTATGTAGTTAACTGTTCGACTTAATCTCTGTAGTCAACCGTAAGACTAGGGAGACGAGAGCGTTATCTCAGTTGTCAACTGTACGAGAAACAACTCATTCTAGCATTCTGGTTTCTGCATATCCCATATGTAAATCATATGAAGCAGTAGTGTTTTTTAGAGCATAAAAGACAATAGCTACAAATCAAAGGCATTTTTGAGTAAACTTATTTGCCAGGCCTTGTACAAGCACTTAACATCGCAACTACCCTTAACATCGAGTTGGGAGAATGGAAACCCCTGTTCCCTGCATAGCGAGCATTTGATACCCGACTTGGAGATCTGCTAAGGCTACTGTCTACTATTAGACAGTAGTAAGTCTCGACACATTGGCACTTCATATGTTAACGCATGTCTGATTCTGCATAACCCAGGGCTAAGGGCCGTATATACATCGGGTATTAATACACGACCTTCATGATATTTATTGAACAGACATAATCAAAGCGTGAATGAGATAGTCTCAAACGGCTTGTCATTCATTTTGATGGCAACGATTTGGTGTAAGACTCACGAAATATAATTGACAAAGGATCTGCTGCAAGTTGTATTGTCAGTCTTTTGTCCAGGATATTACCTTTTCAATGGGAGGTCTTACACCAAAGCCTTGCCATTTTGATAAACAACTACTGGTCATTTATATGGATTCAACTATAAGTCGCGGGCATAATAAAAAAATATCGACCACTTCTCTCGTGCAAATAAGCCGCTAGTGTTTAAGTATATTCAAATTTTTGATGCCTGCTTGAGGGTAGGATGACTGTATGGTCTATCTATTGTAGATTTTTCATGGACGGGTCTGGCACATGTATTCAAGTCTAGTACTGTTTCTCTATGTATTGCTCATACTGGTTAAACACGCACATGACTTGATTGACAACGTTTTCTTTAATACTGTTCAACTGTGATATATATTGTGGAGACACCACTGCGACTTTATATCTGATTTACAGTTTCAATATTCGACTATTGTGACGTCACGTTCCTCGTTGAAGATGATGACTGGCACGAGGTTCTTTTGGACGGGATACTGTTCCCGTCCGGACAAAAGTCCTGCCAGATCAAATACACAGCCAAGAGTTCTTACGACAAACTCAACTACAAAGTCACTCAGGCCCTTTTATATGAGACCAATATGGAGATAAAGCTCGAGTCCAGTTCAGACGGCGAACATTATACTTCAGAGGTAAGGTTCAGTCGAACTTAAATAATCCCATTGGATTAAATAATCCCGTGGAGATAAATGTACGAGTCTCGGAAATGAACACAGATTTCTACTGCGTAAAAGTTTCCCCGTGGGACCCGGTGGGATGTAAGCATGTGGATGCACGAATATATTGTACACCTGCTGGCCTGGATGAGATTCTATATTTAGTCCCAGGGGCATAATTGGAATCTGTTCCACTCGAGCGAGACTCGTACAATTGTCTCCACGTCCGACACAATCGAAACATGACATGGCTGTCTTCTGACGGGTCTCGATTCATTTTGTTCTCTGTCGTATTTCGAGTCGAAGCAAGTGTTTGTGACTGGTACTATTGGTGGCTTTCCAACCCGGAAAGTTCATAAGTTACGATAGTGGAGTTTGGGAATTAGTGAATGTAATTTTCTGGTCTGTTTTCGACGTTGTTTATGTGCTTCTTTGGATCGAGGCATGACTCTGATGTTATAATCAGTAATGTTACTTGAATAATACAGTGACACCAAACAGCTCGAAGATTCCAACAAATGCCAGGATCGGTTTTCTCAATCACAAGTATTTTGTCTTAATAACCACATTTAATGTGCTATATATTAAAGAGATGTTATAATTTGTTCTGTTAACTATTCATTTGTGTCACCGCTTTCCCACTTTAAATTCTTAGATAAAAATGCAATCGCTCCGGCGCACGACGGGTGCATTGATGCGTAATCGATAATTCGTATTCTCCCTCTCCCGCTTATATTCTATACTGCCTGTAAATATGGCAACTATGCATCAAATTAACTCACTCTTCCAAGACAACCACCTCGCTGGGGGTCTAATAGTACCCCAGCCACCAGTCAGATTTTTGAACCGGATTCGGGGCCTTCGCGCACATCGCCGGAAGTGACATCATATTTAGTAAAATAGATGTTTGCAGAATATTTCGATTACTTTCCAAGTCTACATAATATCTCTGTTGACCTAGCGTTGAAAAGAATTATCTGGAGATTATTTTCCCTGTTTATCTGGACAGAGCACATGGAAAGTAGTTCGCTCATGTGCAAAATTGAAGGAGTTGTTCGGCCGGATTTCCCTATACGTCATAGCAACGTAGTAAAGGTCAACTTCCGCTATTGAGACAGGGATGGATAATAGAGCCTGCGAAATGGAGCATGCGCTGTGGGGAGGATGATTCCAAGAAAGGATCATTATGGACTTACATTGCTGATACTTTTGGCAACTTTAAGTCGATTAAACATATTCGTCATACATGTAGCCTTAGGAAGGAGGAGTAAATACAAACCATAAATTAAGCCCGGAGCCACGCGTCAAAGCACCCGTTGGCGAGCCGTCGCGCTTATTTTCTCTACGAAATAAAATGAGAAAGGCGATCTTCGACCTGCCACTGTTCAACCTGGTTTTTCGTATGATTCAGGAAAATATATCCTTCAGAAACAGGCCGTCGAATCCCAACCAACCCGTGAAAACAGACAGACAAGTCAGACTATCGGTGAACCGTGTGTCCGGTTATGTGTCGAACAGGTTCTCTGTCATCATTGAAGTCTTCGGGGATGGTAAGCAAATTCTTCGGAAACAATATTTCCCACAATTCCAAGAGCACTTCCGCTGGTAAGCTTATAGCGTTGGACACACCGGCTCTCGTCAGATCACCGAAGTTAAGCAACGTTAAGCTCGGTCAATACTTGGATGGGTGACCGGGTGCTGTACCTGCTAGACTGATCAGTGTCCAGGGTAATAAGAACTGTGAGCATTCTCGTGTTCTGGCACATGTAGGCACCGTCGTGATATGACTGAAGGTTGAAAACGACGTTAAATTCTACTACTACTACTACTACTACTATAATTCTCAAGAACTCTGACTTTTATTTACAACGAATTCGAGGTAAATGGTCACAATGAACAAATGTCCGTTAATAATTTCGTGATGTGGAGTACTGTCGTAGGAGATGGTACCAGTGTCTCCACTATAATAGGTAGCAGGAATGTCTCTCTCTAGCTCAGTTGGTAGCCCTGGCGCTAGTCTCTCAAGGAGGAATTACATGGATCGAGTCGTGGTCTGAGCACTCTTCGTTTAAACACTGGGGCTGCGAACAGGATCACCATACACCGATGCTTGTTTTGGGAGAGGGCACATCGTCGTAATGGGGAGAGAGTGTGAGTGAGTTAGGGTTTAAAGTCGCGTCCAGCAGTATTTCGGTGACTGTCCATGTACAGCCATCATCTACTAGAAATTAATCTTACCCACGTGGTAACAGACATGGTACAAAACTCATGTTGCTGATCACCCACTTGGGGTCGTATTGAGGAGTCTTGTTGTGGAAGGTTGCAGATGATTCAAGAGTACCTGAACTTATCTTACAGCTAGCGGGAATTGCCCTTTATCTCAGTTTGAGTCAGTGGTTCAAAACTCTACGGAGAATTCGGCATTTACCACAGATGTATTGACTAGGAAAATGTCAGACCGATTATCAGATACGATGTCTAGATATGCATAGAAACCTGTGAGTACCGACACCTGGGTGAACCGACCAACCTTTAAATATCGACATTATCTTGGGTCCCAAAACATAATTTAAGCTATTTAAACCTTGATAAGTCTCGCAGGCCCTCAGAACAAGAGTTTTGGGGGATGTGGGCGGTGGTATTAGGGTGAAGTGTCGAAATTTGGGGTCTCTATACATAACCCCATGCTGTATTTTTATATAAAGCATGGGGTTATGTATAGAGACTCCATATTTCGACACTTCATCCTAATACCGCCGCCCACACCCCCCAAAACTTGTTTTGAGGGACCGTGATAAACCCGAATCTTTTCAAAACGACACTAAAATTGGGTCGCAAGCAATGGTCGGTTTACGCAGGTTTCACTATATTACCACCAATTTTATTTCGACCAACTTTAGAATACCGAGAGGACAATTCCGACACGGAGCCCGACAGAAGTCTCAGTGCCACGGCAACTTTTGGAATCACTACTGGAGCGTGCCTTGCTGTACTCTCCATAGTCGTGGTCTGTGTTTACATGAGAAAACAAGACCTCAAGAGAAAACGTTTACGTGCCCAAGCTGAACAACGTCAAGACGGCAATCAAACTAATCTTCCTCCATCAGGTATTATGACATATTATTTGTCCAACTCTCGGTGGCCGAGTGGTCTAATGCGCTTCTCTGGTAATCGTTAGCCTCACACCACCGAACTGGTGTGATAGAAACGGTGGTCCCCAAAGAAACCAGTGTTCGGTCTCCTATCTTTTACCTTGAGCGGGCTCTGATATCCAAGTGACCCTTTTCAGATGTCAGTGTCCGGACTGGGTTAAAGCGTAGCAAGCGGACACTGATATCTGAGGGACCACCGTTTCTGTCACACCGACACGGGTTCGAGCGCCGCTGGTGCATGTGTGAAAGTTTGTCAGATATATGTACTTACCGACGGGCGGTGGTTCTTTCCGGGTACTGCGGTTTCCTTCACCATCCGAACGGACTATCTTCATATGAGTAAAACAACCTTGAGTGTGACATTAAAAGAAATCCTCCCGCCCCCCTCTCCCCTCCCACTCTGGACTGGAGCGGTGATTAGACACTTTAGTAATAAAACTACAGTGGAAAACAAATGAATGTTTGGACATCTTAAGAGGGTAGAGGACGTTCATTTCAATGTGTGAATTTTAACAACAGGTTGGATTTCCTAGCAAAAGTGTCTCGACTTTGGCAAGCCGTTTCAGTATTTAATCGGTCATTCCGCATTATGTTGAAAAGTTTTGCACATATGTGTAAAAAAAAGTTTTTAGACATATGTGCAAAAGTTTTAGACATATGTTAAAAAGTTTTAGACATATGTTGAACAGTTTTATACATATGTGCAGAAGTTTTCCACATATGTTGAAAAAACGTTTATTCAACATATGTCGAAAAGTTTTAGACATGTGTAAAAGTCTTAGACATATGTATAAAACTTTTCAACATATCTGAAATAAATGCGCACTTTTATACATATGTGTAATTCTTTTACACATATGTTGAAATCTTTTTGACATATGTGCAAAAGGTTTCAACATATGTCAAATAACCGACTAAATACTGAAACGGCTTGCCATACCAGACCTCCAAATAGGATAGACTAATACCTAACACAACAATACCATGTATGTTTATTACTGGCGGTTCGACGGAGAAGTAGGCTTGAACAAAAAGTTTGCGTTGTAGATTCAACTATTGGAGAGAGCGAACTGCTCAGAAGGTTGAAAATTATGCTTGTGGTAGGCCTACCCCCTAAAATTCATCCGTACTGACTTTCATCAAAAAGGCAAACGTGCTTTACAGATGAACCTCGAAGAATATTCCCCACCCGTCTGATTCCCCATCCCCACCTCCCCGCCCCCAGTCTGATCCCCCATCATCACCTCCCCGCTCCCAGTCTGATTCCCCATCCTTACCGCCCCGCCCCCAGTCTGATTCCCCATCCCCACCTCCCCGCCCCAGTCTGATTCCCCATCATCACCGCCCCGCCCCCAGTCTGATTCCCCATTCTCGCCTCCCCGCCCCCAGTTTGATTTCACATCCTCACCTCCCCGCCCCCAGTCTGATTCCCCATCCTGACCTCATCTTCTCGTCGCTAAAAAGCTGAAATACATGTATTGCTGAACGCGACGTTAAACCTTAATTCTCTGTCTGTCTGTCTGTCTGTCTCTCTCTTTCTCTCTGTCCTCACCTCCTCATGGACGTAGGGCTGAAAAGGCTCAATTTATCCGTTATACCTGTGCTATTTTCTAAGAAAGCATGATGAACACCTGTTTTTTATTACATGGTCTGTGGCAACTATACGTGGTTAGTATTATATAACAAAACGGAGGAATTTGAGGTTAGGAAGTTTGAATTAATATGTAAGCGAGAAAAAAGTCAAATTTCTCTATATGTATTCAGCGCTATGCCTGTCATATTTTCATAACCGTTATGATGACCCCCAAATTGTTTCATGTATTATCTTCTATTAACCCTATCTGGCCTGGGCTTTTTGGGGCGTATCCTGGCCTGGGGGCGGGGGGAGGGGAGGAGGGGGGTGGGGGTGGCGAAATGGCCCCCTCCTAATTATTTTTCTTACCCCTTGAGCTGGGGGACTGAAACTTACCACACCATACCCTTGGGTCAAGCTCTACCAGAAAATGTAAAAAAATCCAAGATGGCCGCTTTGATGACGTCACAGTGACGTCATTTTCAAAAACGGCATTTTTTGTTCGATTTTTCGGTCAGATTTTTCGATTTTTTTATTTATGCAAATTTCTCCGCAAAAACTGTATGATAAATTAGTAAATATTAATGTGATGTGAAATAAAATAGTTTTTGTCCACTTTTCATCGCGGAAAGCAGACATTTTCAAGAAATATAACGAAAAAATCACTTTTCTGGTACCCCACGTGGTCGCCATCTTGAATTTACCCATGATTCTCTGCTTGTGGGGTCAAACAAATAGGCTCAAAATGACGCCAATATGATAAACGATAAAGTCACGGAGTTTCAGTTCTCCATTTTTTGTCGTTCCGGAGATAGCGCAGAAAGTTTGAAAGGGGCGGCCATTTCGTACCCCCCCCCCCCCCCCAGGCCAGGTAGAGTTAACCTGATGAATAAATACTGAAATTAAAAAATTTCAACCTCTAGTAGTGAACGTCCTCTACTTCCTTGAATAGGACCAAATACCTGGTAAGATAAATATCACAATGGGCTTCGCTTTAAGGTGTCATTGAAATGTCCTTCCCATCCCATCTCCATTGATATCTGGAAGCACACAATGTGATGTTTTGAAAGCTTTCAATAGCTTTCACAGCTTTCTTTTATGGCGGAAGCATCAAACGTATTTATTAAATCGCTCTGCGAGTAAATCGTCTCCAGTGGCCTAGTCCAGCTCCATATCCTGTGTTTATGTCTTATTATGTATTTTAGTTGCTAGGGCTCAATGCTATTTCAATCCAAAGGGACTTCTTTGTAAACAGTAGACAGTAGATACCAACGTTTATCTGTGTATATACCACCATTCTCTGATATGTACTATTTGTTTCTTTCGTACAGTCCAATATACCCCGTCATCAGGTCAACCGCAATTAAACTTTATTCCTCCTCCGTATCGGGCAGCACTCGGGCACGCTGAATTCCAGCATGATATGCTTCAAAGACAAGGCCCGGATGGAGATATCCCAATGTCAGGCGATAACATGACGTTTGCGCCACCACCATATTCCCCAGAAGAAGACAAGCCACCTAGTTATGTGGAAGCCATGAATATGGGGCTCTCGGAAGTAACCATATAGTCTTTGACACTGTCGTTCCCGTCCGATTGGGCAAGTGGTTGCCAGTTACTGAATTTGCTAACAATTTGGGCGGTCTGGGACACAATTTGGACGCCCTCGGTTACAACATTTCAAGATAATGTTGCCCAATATCTGTATTAGCTTCGTTGATCTAACGAAATCCGATAAACTTCCATAGTGGGATAATATTTATATAATATTTCCGCAAAATTCTTGGATCTGTATATGGTTTTGAATGTTGCATGGCATTATCTGAGTGATATATTAACGTCCTATGTTGAAATAATTACGCTATACGACGGGACTAAGAAAATGTATATTTTGAACAGTCAGTATTGAATTGTATATCATGAAATGTCTCCGACCAAATATATCGGTGCCTGTATAATATTATCGATCCATTAACAGATTAATTTTAAGGCAGAGGTGATAAGGTTTTACCGGTGAGCGATGTATCGATATAGTCTATAATCATAGCTTATTGGACTAAGATGTTGTACGGACGAGAGCACGGACGAGTTTGCGAATACTCACGAAAAATACACTATTGTCCATTTTTGTTCATACACTGGATAACTAGAGACAAAAGTTTTCTTTCTTTCCTACATTAGAAAAGGTGATTCTTCATACTAGAATACCCTTTCTTTATATGCAGTTTCTCCTATAAGAAACGATTCCTAATGTACATTTTCATTAAAAATCACACATTGAGAGGGGGGAATTGTGCAACATTGTAATAATTTCTCAACAATGTTTTATTGCTGTTAACGATCGTTACAATGTTCACAAACAGTGTTGACGATCCTTACAATGTTGTACAAACAAGCCACCCAATGTATAATTTGAGAGAACTAGCGTCCTTCCCTTGAACCCGGGGCGAGTCCATACAACACCGCACAATCTATTATGTTATTTATTGTACACCTTGAGACAGCAGTTTCTGCTTCAATTACAATGAATGTCATTTTGCCGATTGCTAGCACTCCGTCCAAGGTTTTTTTTTACGAGATACAACTGTCCAATATGATGGCACAGCTATCCAATAATAAAAAAAAAAATGATTTTGATTATATACAATATATTGAGGAAAGCCACATGGGGGTATATGAAGGTTCTCGAGGTGTTCTATACCCTTCTCACAAACACTGTATGATGACCACAACATCGTCATTTCGTAATCAAGTGCAATTGGAGAAGTGATAAATAGAACTGAACATTTTAAACTTGATCATTCTTTGAAATCGGTAACGCATTTTAAGAGGCGCTTTAGAGATGATGAAATTAGGGAGTGTGATATTTGAGCTATGTACATATTTGCCGATGAAATCAAGAAAAAAATCCAGCAAAACTTTTTTCTGGAAGTGCTGAAAAAATGTATTTTTTACTAAATCCATCAACATCGTCCCCTCCATTGGTCCTTCAATCCATTTGACTGATTTGCATCGTTTGGTACGAAACAGTGCAAATATCACTTTTATATGTTACATGAGTTTCTTATATTTTCCATGTTTTACTGATTGTACTTATTTTGAAATTGTAAAACCAAATTTGATGTTTTATGTCGATGCTTAATATTTTCTGTCCCCAATAAAGTATTTCTCATAGAAACGTGTGATTGACATTCGTTGTATTCGTAATTTCTTCATCTTGAAGACGAAGAATCGCCACTGCTGTATACAAGATATACATATATCACTACAAGTGGTCATTTATCTGATTTTTATCTCACGAGTTGGGTATAACTCATGTGAACACGAGCTTTATATGGATATAATCAAACGAGTGTGATAAAATTAGATAAATAATCACGAGTGTGATGAATTCTTTCCCACTTTACAATATTTTAGCATAGTAATGTCGAAAAATAATGGAAAGATACTTACCAAATTGAAACCTTGGGGGTGATACAGCTTTTGTATCTCATAGGTTTATCAAATTGCATTTGGCCGCTTTGATGTGAGAAAGTGGTTGCCAGTATCAATAGTATGTACATGATGTGGAATGACGACCGGGTTAAAAAAACACATGGAAAATTATTTTTATCAAACCTGTGATTGTATAAATACATGGAGCTGTTTTATATATATTTCACAAATTCAGTTATTGCCACATGCGCTTGGAGCGGTTCACTTAACGGTTCATTTATCGGCTTTTCGTTCGTATTTAATTGGTGAGTACAAGCACGCTCTCTTCACTGAAACAAAGAAGAAATGATCTGGGTTCGTCGTTTTTTATTTGTTCTTTATTGAAAGGAAATTCCTCAGAAGGAATCACCATAATACGTGTTACATTGTAAAACAAAATAATCGTGGAAATGATATTGACCCTTGTCCAATGCCTGTAGATGATAGCAGGGCTAACGGCGCATATTTAGATACAATTTTGAAAAAAAACGAGTCAAAACTCAGTCAGTTGTAACACTTCTAACCCTGACGATAAACTCCGAAGAGAGATTATCTCCCTATTGTGACATGTCAGTCAACAGTCTACTGTCAGTCCTGCCATTATTCACCAAGCTTCACAAATGAGGACATATTTAATTACATTTTATTGTAAATATGATGCATTTAAAAAAATAGCTAATACAAAATCTGATCTATACCTCCCATATACTCATATTCATTGTATTAGTGGATGTATATACTTCGAGTATATCTCTTCAATTCGTAAGGAAGAGTTCAAACGTTTTTCTATTTAACCTTTATAAGAATTTCTGAGTATTGATGCAGTAGAACACCGATATGAATACTGAAGTGAGTACCTACCGGTCATGGCACAATCTAGGTAAACCAAGATGGTAAATCAGGGGAATACCGTCTAGACGTAACGCTATGAAAACTTCGTGCGAATTGTTCTCCGATATTCTGCGAGATCCCATGATAAGCCAATCACGACCATTTCGGACTTTTCTCTCTGACAATGATTGACGTTTACTTCACGGAGATTAACATCTCGCGCAGCACAATCTTTTGATATTTTCTACCGCCTAACAAAGCCGGACTTTTCCGCGGGAGTAAACTCTTTGATCTTCACGGATCTGTATGAAAATGATGCCATATTTGGATACTGTTTCCCGATAATGTTTATATATTAGTCCAGTGCTACCGTGTCTAATTACTGTGAGCGTGATTTCAGCAAGCCAGCCATCTGATTGGCTAACAAATGTAGTTTCAGATTCGCATGGGATTTATATAGGGCTGAATTCAGATATAATATTCCGTGATATTATATCTGAGTTTACTGAGATTGGTCATGGCATAACTAAAGCTATGTTCGTAAGGTATAATCATTCTCATAATCTGTTAATGTTTGCATCACGGATTCATTATCATTTTTTTGCATCAGATGATATAAATATGTTTATCTTACAACCAAATGCAAATGTGCCTTTATTCGAAGGTGAGAATAACAAGCGTTCACAAATTGTCACATCCAGTCTTGTATTGCACATATTATTTTTGTATCGAATACGTTGTCATCCTACAATAACCCTATCTGGCCTGGGCTTTTTGGGGCCTGTCTAGGCCTCGGGGGAGGGGGCGAAATGGCCCCCCTAATTATTTTTCTTACCCCTTGAGCTAGGGGGCTGAAATTTACCACACTATACCCTTGGGTCAAGCTCTACCAGAAAATCCAAAATGGTCGCTTTGATGACGTCACAGTGACGTCATTTTTAAAAACGGCATTTTGGGGTCGATTTTTCGGTCAGATTTTTTTATTTATGTAATTTCTCTGCAAAATCTTCATGATAAATTAGTAAATATTAATGTGATGTGAAATAAAATAGTTTTTGCCAACTTTTCATCGCGGAAATGCAGAAATTGAAGAAAAATGACGAAAACATCAGTTTTCTGTTACTCCACATGGCCGCCATCTTGAATTTACCCATGATCCCCTGATCGGGGGTTATGCAAATAGGCTCAAAATGACCCCAATATGATAAACTATAAATTCACGGAGTGTCAGCTGTCAATTTTTTGTGGTTTCGGAAATAGCCCAGAAAGTTTGGTAGGGGGGCCATTTTGCCTCCCACACAGGCCTGATAGGGTGAAAGTTTTACGTCTTTAATCTTTCTCGTTTTTCGAGCTGAATATCCTTGCTTATTTGGGTTTGAATACGGCATGCTACGTAGAGTCGGCGAAATCTCAAAAACTGAAGTTTGACTACGCCAGGAAAAGTGCATTGTGGATGGATCGACCTATGATGCAGAAGCTGGTGGCTATCCGTTGGTATGAAGTAAACTTTACTGTCAAAGTTCCGTGTGGCAAAAAATCTTCTACTCTAATTTAAGACAGTCTTTAGGAATGATACAGAGTGGATCTGGATGTTGTATTGGAGCCGGATATTGGTTTTATGAGAATTTGCTATTTGATCAAATTCCCTATTCCTCGATAGTACCACCCCAAATTTTAAAGCTATCATCTATGTAACTTTTCCAGAGCAATGGTTTAATTGGACAATTGAGAAGAGCTCGTTCTTCCCAATCAGTCATGCAAATGTTAGCATAAGCTGGTGTAAATCTTTTGCCCATAGCTATATGCCAGTTGTCTGTAAATATTATTGAGGATCGAAACGAAAGTCGTTTCTATCGAGAGATAAGTCCAGTAATTTTAATATATAATGATCGTTCCTTTTGTACTATGGCTGCTTGGACGAGGCGTCCGACTATGTGATATTTGATATCTATGGAAACCAACATTATCGCAAGTTAAATCATATTAGAAGCGGACATCCGACATAACGTGAATATGACAGCATAATACGCAAATACTGACAAAAACGCATATCTATCTTTGTCTTTTAACCTCATGCGATCAGTAAATATTTTATCTTAATTGCACTTGATCTGGACCAGTATATTATACTCTTAAGAACTTGTATTCCACCAGGGGTTCAAATTTGCGAGAAAAAACTTTATTGAACATTTCTCATGTACTTTATCGATTCTTTTTCTGGGTAAGCCCATTTTGGTGAATATATATTTGCTTGCGTAATATTATAGCTGTTAAAATCTTATTATGCCTCAGTAAGCTGAAGGATATATCTCCACCTACACTGGGTTTGAAGGAAACTACCGATAACCCTAACGGCACATCATATTTAGTCCTATATTTCTATTATAGCGGCCCTTCTCCCTCGTCGAATTTACGACAAGAGAGAGGATTACAATTTCGACATCGTAAACTATCCCTTTCTGGACAGTAATATTCTAGTGGGGCTTACATATGGCGTATATCACGCCTAGTAGCTTTAGCTATATCCTGTGTGAAATGTGACGATTTTAATCAACCTCACAAAAAATTATTACAGAAACTTATAACACAAGGCTATGCTACCAAGCACATTCACTCCAAGTTTCGTATATTTGGCAATACATATCGTACGCTGATAGACAAATACGAGCGTAGCGTGCAAGATCTATGACGTTACGTTTCGTAACTTGCGTCTAATTTTTCTTAACCCGGTCTAGGGGACGTATGAACCCATGTACATCAAGATACTCAAGATGTGTATGTGAACAGACACAATCAAATCGTGACCGAGATAAATCATTCTCTGGATAACGACTTTACAACGAAAATCGAATGGATTAAAAATACTGATCAGTGATTCGGATTTGATATTTTTTGAAATATCGTCATTCTGCGCATGCGCGGTAGACCAAGGTTATGGAAATAGACGTTTTGGGGTCTAGGGGAGCCACTAGTGGTCCGATTGGGTTGTATGAGGTATCAATGTGAAGCCTATGTGAGGGGGCATCCGATGGGCTGGGTGTGGGGTTGGAATATGGTCATTCACGGTAGACCAAGTGTATGGAAATAGCCGTTTTGGGTTCTAAGGGAGCCCCTAATGAGCCGATGGAGTCGTATGAGGTATCCATGTGAAGCCTATGTGAGGGGGCATCCCACTGGGTGGATGTGGGGTCGGAATGTCGTCATTCTGCGCATGCGCAATAGACAAAGGGTATGAAAATAGACGTTTTGGGTTCTAGGTGAGCCACTAATGAGCCGATGGAGTTGAGTGAGGTATCCATGTGAAGCCTATGTGAGGGGGCATCCGATTGGACTAGGGTCTCGGCCGTTGTCCACATTCTGCGCATGCGCAGACAGGGAATTCTGGGAAAAGGGTGTGGACATAGACGTGTTAGGGTTTAGGTGAGCCCCTAATGATCCTATGGTGTCGTATGAGGTCTTATTTTGAAGCTGTCGTGAGGGAGCATCCGCCTGGGCTAGTGTGTCGTTCGTTGTCCATAGTCTGCGCATGCGCAGTCTGGCCGTAGTATAGAAATAGACGTGTTGGGGTTTAGGTGGGCCACTAGTGGGCCGATTGGATCGAATGAGGTATCCATGTAAAGCATACGTGAGGGAGTCTCCAACGGGCTGGGTGTGACGTGGAACTGACGTCATTCTGCGCATGCGCAGTAGAGAAAGTGTATGGAAATAGACGTTCTGGGGCCTAGGCGAGCTACTTTTGGGTCGATGGAGTCGAGTGCGGTATCCATGTGAAGCCTATGTGAGGGAGCAACCGCCTGGAGTAGTGTCTCGGCCGTTGTCCACATTCTGCGCATACGCAGACAGGGAATTGTGGGAAACGGGTGTGGAAATAGACGTTTTTGCGGTCTAGGTGGGCCACGAATGGTCCGATGGAGTCGATTGAGGTATCCATGTGAAGCCTATGTGAGGGGGCTAGACTAGGGTGTCGTTTCCATTCTGCTGCGCAGGTCACGTGGGTTGTGACGTCACTTCCGGGTTTCACCTCCAAACCCAGAAGAGTTCCAATTTTTCCCTTAGACGTCCGGATGTTCAACCTCCGGGGTTTATCCCGGCCCCGGCCCGGCCCGCCCCGGCCGCAGCGCGCGCGCGGGTTACTCCGGCCGCAGCGCGCGCGCGCGGGGGTGATCTGATGCCGCAGCGCGCGCGGGTTATCCGGAAGTGCGTGGGTGAATCCGCAGCGCGCGCATGAAGACCCTCATACATACCCCAATGCAGGCGCAGACGTGAAGTGCCCGGATGATAGACACGGACGTCACCGAGAAAAACACATACAACTCATCACATACAGTCGCCCCCCTCAAGACCCTCATACATACCCGAAAAGATACGGACGTTACCGAAAAGACACGGACTTTACCAAAAAGACACGGACTTTACCGAAAAGACACGGACTTTACCGAAAAGACACGGACTTTACCGAAAGGACACGGACGTACCCGAAAAGACACGAAGGTGAGCGACATTGTGGAAAAACCCCACAGACAGGTCAGTAGATGTCCTATCATGTTCACAGGTTACGCCCGATTCACGCATAATAAAAGGATTGATCTGTCTTGTTGTTGCTCTCTTTTTTGGACTAACCCATCAGAATAGTACGTATCACGGACTACACCCGTAGAGCTACGTCTAGGCGCGCATGTGTGACATGGTCTATAAATCACGTCTCTCTGGATCCCACACCTTCATTCCTACGGTTGCAGAGCCATGACGGACACCCGTTACCGAGCAGTGGTTCGGTCCATGTTTTCAGATGGCGACGACAACGAGGGGCGACGCCAGATCCTGAACGAGTTCACAGAAGCGGTCCTCGACAGAGTGCACTCGATGGAGAGGTGTGCCATCACTCACCACTACTGGACTATGACAGCCATCCTTGATGCTCGGGCTATGGACCACGAGCGCTCACGCCGGAACCATCGACGGCTGGTTGGCCTAGTCATGGTCTGTGCCCTATTGTCCCTGGCGCTGTGGCATTGACAGTAGGACCGGACTATAAATACGAGGGTCAGACACAGTGTGCGTCATTCAACGATCGTCATTGGGTCAACCATGTCACCAGTTCTACGAGCCATCCTTCCCCTTACACCCCGGGTGGGGTTACACGTCTATGAAGATAAAGTCACCCTCGTGGAAGACCGTGGAGATGTTTGCTGGTCGCGCCCTGAGACCGTATCGAATACGGTTACGCTACACCGTGACGGCTGGATCAAATTTAAACGGGTGTTGAGCGGCGAGCTCGACGGACACCTCATCCACATAGACAATGCCATCTACGTATACCGTGGACCCTTCTTCCCACGCCTGGGCCACTACCAAGACCCTACGCGAGGCTTCACCCTGGACCCCGATCTGTGGACAGCCTTCGAGAAAGTGGTGCCTATCGTGGACACCGGACGAGCGGTCATCAGACGAGTTGGAGTGGGCTCGTGCCCTGAGAGAAGCGGCGGCAGAACCCAATGAACAAATGTCTAGCCATGAACCAGACGACGATGCCATTGATTACCCGGCTAGACTCAGTCAGCCCAGTGACATGACCATCCGATCCTTTGATCTCACGGGGTTCTCCCTATAAATACGAGAGACAGTCAAATCTGGTACCATTCACGTACTGACCATGACGGAGCATATAATACTGGAGTATCTCAGCTTGACCCCCGTGTATGTGGATAAGGTCGATATCATGGAGGAGATGGGAGACATCTGTGATGAGGACCCTACACAACCGTGCCCGGCTCACATTCGTCTGTCCCGAGAGGGCTGGACCAAATTCAAACGGGTGTTGTCTGGTGAACTGGACGGCGACCTCATCCACTTGTGTCACGATGTGTACATCCGACGCGGCCCTTTCTTTGCTCAATTGGCTCGGCGAGATGGGGGTACAGTGCATTTTACCCTTCACCCTGATCTATGGTCTGCATTGGAAGATGCCGTGGTAGATGTGGATCAAGTGCTTATCAAGCGGTCATCAGACGAGTTGGACTGGTCATTGACCATGGACACTGTGGAAGCCAACGAAGAAAATCAGAAAGAAACTCCGGCCCAAGATATACCCGTTATAAATAAACGATAGAGCCAGGGTCCATCATCATTTGTCACCATGAAGCGCTGGGAGAAGGTATTGGATAACTTATACTACAGTCCCGACAGTCCGGCGGCCTATAGTGCATTGTCGGCTCTCTATCGAGCGGCCAAACCCCAGGGGATACAACGTGCCCAAGTCCGAGATTGGTTAAGAAAACAAGACACCTATACCTTACATCGATCTGTCCGTCGCCATTTTCTACGGAACCGGGTCATCGTGGGAGGAATAGATGCCCAGTGGCAAGCGGATTTGGTCGATATGAGCGCCTTTGCCAAACACAACGATGGGAATCGGTATATCTTGACGTGCATCGATATCCTATCCAAGTATGCGTGGGTGGTACCCATCCGGACGAAAACGGGGGCGAATCTCATAGCGGCGTTCAAAGACATCTTCAAGACCGGGCGCAAACCTTTGTATTTGCAAACCGACGAAGGCACGGAATTCCTCAACAGACCGTTCCAACAGTTTCTGAAAGCCCAGAAGGTGTTTTTCTTCCATACGTACAACGAGACCAAGGCTTCCGTGGTGGAAAGGTTCAACAGGACATTCAAAGGCCGTATGTATAAATATTTCACCTATAAGAATACAAGACGGTACATCGATGTTCTCCCGAAACTTGTGAGTGGTTACAATCGAGCCTATCACCGGAGTATGCAGAGAGCCCCCATTACCGTGACCCAACGCAATGAAGCCCAAGTCCGACGTGTCTTGTACCCCAGGCCATCGCAACGAGCACCGAAGGAGATGTTCAAGGTCGGGGACCCTGTACGGATCAGTAAAGTCAAGGGCAAGTTCGAGAAAACTTATTGCCCAATTGGAGCGATGAGCACTTCCTGATTTGTGGACTGTGCCGCCCACACAGACCAGTGCCGAACAAGGATTATGGGTGGAGCATCTCCCGCTCTCCAGCATCAACGAAACAGGGCCCATCGAGTTCACCATCAGTAATGCGGATACGGCCTATGTGGATTTAGCCCATACATACTTGTATGTGAAAGCCAAGGTGGTCAATGGGGATGGCTCCAGAATCATCCAAGCTGCAACGGTGGGCCCGACGAATCTCTGCCTGCACTCGATGTTTCAACAGGTGGATATTTTTCTCAGCGACAAACTCATCAGTGACTCGACCAACACGTACCCCTATCGAGCCTACATCGAGACACTGTTGTCGTATGGCCGAGAGGCTAAAAAATCTCAGCTGACAGCCGCTTTATTCTACCAGGACACACCCGAGCACATGGACACGGTGGACAATGTGGGATATAACAAACGGAAGGCTTTCACTGCGAACGGTGCCTCGGTGGATCTCATGGGTCGACTACACGCAGACATGTTCATGGAAGACCGGTACCTCTTGAACAAGATCCCCATCAAAATCCGACTGATACGGGCGCCTCCGACCTTCGCCTTGATGGCCACTAACGTAGATGGGCATGCAGCTGACTATAAGATTGTTATCCAAGACGCAGTCCTGTATGTCCGAAAAGTGAAACCGAATCCAGCCGTTCAATTGGGACACCTCAAAGCCTTGGAAACAAAACCAGCCCAGTACCCTATCCGACGTGTACAAACCAAAGTGTTCTCTGTGCCTGCTGGAAATATGAGCGCCAACAAAGAAAACCTGTTCCTGGGGGAACTACCCAAGCGATTGATCCTGGCCTGTGTGGAAAATACCAGTTTCAGCGGAGCCTACCCAGAGAATCCGTTTGACTTTAAACATTTCGGCATCAATTTTGTGGCCATGCATGTGGATGGACAACAGGTCCCAGCCACGGCCTTAACACCGAACTTTGGGCGCAGGAATTTCATTCGAGCCTATCAGAGCCTGTTTACAGCCACCGGTCAAATCAACCAGGACGAAGGGAATTTGATCAGTCGGGAGGACTACGCGAACGGATACACGTTGTTCTGTTTCGATCTGACCCCTACCTTAGAGAACGACCATCAGCTGGCCCTGGCCAAGCAAAGCAATTTACGGTTGGAAATCCACTTTGCACGAGCCCTGGGGACCACCGTCAATGTGATCTGCTACGCCGAGTTTGACAACATCATTCAAGTGGACAAGGCGCGCAACGTCCTGTGTGACTTTTCCACCTAACATGGATACAGACCAGATAACCACCGTGCTGGAGAATGACCCAGGGACACGTATGGTCTTTCAAGGGGTGTTCGCCCGAGATGTGTTCCCATTAGACCGTGTGTATCCTGCTGCATACGTTCTCAACACGGACCCGATGGATCGGCCCGGTGAACATTGGGTGGCCGTGTACTTGACAGAACAGCAGGGCGAATACTTTGACCCGTACGGCCTGCCACCCCTCCATCCCGATTTAACAGACTTGATGGATCAAGGTACAGAGGCGTGGTGTTGGAACAGTCAAACGTTGCAAAGCCTGACCAGTAGCGTGTGCGGACAATATTGCTTGTTTTACCTGTACCATCGATGCCGGGGAAGGACCTTATCTACCATCGTACAGATGTTTAACGAGTACCACAAGGCCGAGGGCCGCGATGTACTCGTATATGACTGGGCCGCCCATCATTTCAATGTACAAGCCCCGTTCTGGGCTTAAGGTCTTTCAGTGTACAAGCCCCCTGTTCTGGGCTTAAGTTTACAAGCCCCCTGTTCTGGGCTTCAGTTTACAAGCCCCCTGTTCTGGGCTTCAGTTCTTTCAATGTACAAGCCCCTTGTTCTGGGCTTCAGTTTTCACGTGGTTGTTCTCACGTTGTTGTTGTTCACTGAATAAAAAAATGAGATCTCACCAAAAAACCCTGTCTTGTGTGTTTTCTATATGAGCATAATGCATGAAACTGGCTTTGAACACCGTATTAGCCAATCAGTGGCCTAGAATGGAACCAAAGCTAACCCATCCATGTCCAGAAAACATTACCCGGGTGTACAAGAACCCGGATGTAGGCGCGGACGTAGGCGAAAGCATCCCAGTACCGGGATGTAGGCGCAGACGTGAGCAAAATTCTAGTACCCGTCCATTGGTTCTTTTTATCGATCGCTCATTGGCTCTTTTTCTCGACCGCTGATTGGTCCAAATGGAACTGCCCATCCTTCCCAGGTTAATTTACAATCTCCTTTTGGGGTTCAAGCTCTGTATATCGATGCCGCAACATTGTCTCCGAACCTTGCCGAAAGGGAGACCTTGGACCTTTTGACCTGGATGTGACCTTTGACCTTTTGATCCGACATTCATCCGCGCACTGCCGGTGATGACGCGCGCGTCGCGCTGCGGCATCAGATCAACCCCGCGCGCGCGCGCTGCGGCCGGGGCAGGCCGGGCCGGGGCCGGGGAAAACCCCGGAGGTTGAACATCCGGACGTCTAAGGGAAAAATTGGAGCTCTTCTGGGATTGGAGGTGAAACCCGGAAGTGACGTCACAACCCACGTGACCTGCGCAGCAGAATGGAAACGACACCCTAGTCTAGCCCCCTCACATAGGCTTCACATGGATACCTCACTCGACTCCATCGGACCATTCGTGGCCCACCTAGACCGCAAAAACGTCTATTTCCACACCAGTTTCCCACAATTCCCTGTCTGCGTATGCACAGAATGTGGACAACGGCCGAGACACTACTCCAGGCGGTTGCTCCCTCACATAGGCTTCACATGGATACCGCACTCGACTTCATCGATCCAAAAGTAGCTCGCCTAGGCCCCAGAACGTCTATTTCCATACACTTTCTCTACTGCGCATGCGCAGAATGACGTCAGTTCCACGTCACACCCAGCCCGTTGGAGACTCCCTCACGTATGCTTTACATGGATACCTCACTCGATCCAATCGGCCCACTAGTGGCCCACCTAAACCCCAACACGTCTATTTCTATACTACGGCGAGACTGCGCATGCGCAGACTATGGACAACGAACGACGCACTAGCCCAGGCGGATGCTCCCTCACGACAGCTTCAAAATAAGACATCATACGGCACCATCGGATCATTAGGGGCTCACCTAAACCCTAACACGTCTATGTCCACACCCTTTTCCCAAAATTCCCTGTCTGCGCATGCGCAGAATGTGGACAAGGCCGAGACCCTAGTCCAATCGGATGCCCCCTCACATAGGCTTCACATGGATACCTCACTCAACTCCATCGGCTCATTAGTGGCTCACCTAGATCCCAAAACGTCTATTTTCATACCCTTTGTCTATTGCGCATGCGCAGAATGACGACATTCCGACCCCACATCCACCCAGTGGGATGCCCCCTCACATAGGCTTCACATGGACACCTCATACGACTCCATCGGCTCATTAGGGGCTCCCCTAGATCCCAAAACGGCTATTTCCATACACTTGGTCTACCGCGCATACGCAGAATGACCATATTCCAACCCCACACCCAGCCCATCGGATGCCCCCTCACATAGGCTTCACATTGATACCTCATACAACCCAATCGGACCACTAGTGGCTCCCCTAGACCCCAAAACGTCTATTTCCATACCCTTGGTCTACCGCGCATGCGCAGAGTGACGATATTTCAACCCCACACCCACCCCATCAGATGCCCCTTCACGAATGCTTCACATTGATACCTCATACAACCCAATCGGTACACTAGGGACCCCTCTCGCCCCTGAAGATTGCCGGAGAATGCCGGAGAATTTGATCACCCACGACATTGTGGGAAAAACCCACTGAGACTACGTTCTGTCAGCGGAGGAATACAAAGGTTAAAGGTTGCCGGAACTACTTTTGACCTCCACGTGACCTTGAGCTGGTGGCGCCACCTGGCGCCACAGAGGTGAAAGGCGATTTGGCGTCCCCTATACCTTTAACCTGGAAACAGCGCCCCTGGTGGATGCAAGAGTTATCTCCCCCGGCAAAATAATAATGAATTTGCCGTGTATATACTACTTTGACTTCAGTCTTTATTGAGAAAGCCGTTAATTTTTGGAGAACTATTCATTATACGAATTTAAAATTTGATTTGATCATTATAAACAGTATATAGCGGCGCCTTATTTTTCTTTTTAAATTTTGTTCTGGTTCCTGAGCTACTAATGTTCAAAGTTAGGCCTACTCAGTTTTCTAACATTGGAAAAATAAAAAATAAATCAGCAGAAAGGCTAAATTAAATAAATAAATAAATAAATAAATGGGGCCTGATATTTTATTGAAGGATTGATTTTCCCGGCAATGCTATCAATTAAATGGAAAACTTAGAGCGTCTCCAAAACAGACGATAGAAAAATGAGGCTAATTTTATAAACATACAATGATTTAAATTATAATAACTTTATACCTATTGATCACACAACCAATATATTCTCATGCATGTTATTGCAGAGAAGTACGCTTTCAATAGATTCCGTTAATATCTCTGACGTTATATTACCGCATGTGGTATTGTCAACATATATTGCTATAGGACTCGTTTTACCATATTTTCAGATTAAAGTAACGTGATGATGTCCTATACACATGACACACAAAACCCTACTCACCATGCTCACTGCTCATTATTCTTTATCTAAATGCATTTCCAAGTCGTTTCCAGAGTATTATCTCAGTCACGAAGTCTCAGGCATTCGAAGAATAGAGGATGATGTTTTAATGTAAATGAGGAATAAAACATTTCTATAATGACTACGGTACTCTCACCAAAGTATGTTAGATAATCGTCAATGCTGTTTTACTTGCTACTTGCTATTCATAGAAAAAATTCCCGAACTATCAGTCGCCTTTGAACCAGTAGCCAGCAGCTTCAAATGTAAAAGGGGAGATACAATCGTGCACATTTCATGTACTTTAATAAAGTTTTCCGGAATATATACAGTGTGTTGCTTAACTGAGCCTTCTGTAAATTATATAAGGCATGCTCATCTGTACATATTGTAAATATTGTCTTCTGTGTTCTAAAGTTATTTCTTGCCATTTTCTGTATTCGCGGAGTCGTGCAATAAACACATAGATTTGAGGGTTAGAAGCAACTAATCCTAGTGAACGCCACCTACAGTCAAAGTGGTGAAGCTCACACTCTGAATCTGCATATGTTATCAGGTTTTTACAATAACACAAATAATCCTAAATCACTTTTGTCAAGTATCATAAACTTCAGGCATTTATAGCGTTGCAGGGAGACCGATACAATAAAACACTATGTTCTACCTTGAAAACTGACCTACGAAGGACAGCCACCGAAACGAGTATATCAGTACTATATGGTACAGCTTCCGTACCGTGTAGTTAAATCATATGGTCCCCTTCTCACTACCGTGTAGTAAAATCACACGACCCCCGGTATTCGGGAACCGTAATAATCATATGACGAATATAGAAGATTACATGGACTCGGTGTGACCAGCGACATGGTGTCCGCGTAAGTGTATCAGACAGCTTTAGCATATAGCATCTGGATATTATTAACTAAAAATATCAAATTATATACCTTTGTTCACAGTCTAACCTATTCATAGTCAGCATTGTTTATTTAACTTATTTAATGTATCACTGTCATATTTAATGCATCATCTGTTTGTTATATAAATTCCTTCGTTAAATATTCTAGACACCACGACACTTCGAGAACCGGATAAGCTGTTAATCTGCCTAGGTTTAGTCATGGACATTTCCAGTCAGTTAGCCTTCGTCTCGATCATCGTCATTATACTTGCTTCAGACAACACAGTGAACCCTGTACAAGCTTCGACAAGGAAGTCTAGTAGGTTGTCTATGCTTGCCTTTTCTTTTGAATAAAACCATTCGTCGGTCTGACAGTACTGTACCTATATGTGGCTCTACATTCTTGGTTCCATATGATGTCTTGCCTGCATTATTGAAAATTATTGACCGATTCTCTATTGCAGGAAACTAGCATACTTTAATGTATACTATGATTTATTTTTTTAATTTGGTGCTAATGCTATTATATGAATTGGGTCTTTGGATTATGGAGGCGGAAATGCTTTAATGGACGACGTCAGAATATTGAACGATGGATTAGATGCTTGTATTTCATTTGTTTAACATCCACTCAGCACAGTTAGGGTATATTTAAAGACACGAAGGTCGAGAAAGAATTAACGGGAGGAGATTTAATGATTAGGAATTTAGCCAATTCACAAATATTACATAAAAGTTATATCACATTGTGGATGAGGACGGGGGTGATGGGGGCTAGGGGACTGACCATGGGTTTTTTTTTGTTTATGAATCGGGAATATGGACTTACAATTGTCGTGAATAGAGAAGGTGACCCGTTAACGCCGTTTTATGTTTTTATGACCATGCATATGACATATATAAAATTCGAGAACTGTGATTTAGTGCTAGGTATTTGATTTGAACTAGCGTATTCAATTTTGTTGAAAAAATGTTAACAATACGTGTGTTCATGCCAGCGGTCTCCGTCGTTTTTATTTGCAAAAAGCTGTATAGACGATCTCCGGGATTTAGATAACCTCTCTAATAACGTGATAGCAAGCGTCAGACCCGACATTCAATATTCAGCCGTCGTCCATAAAAGAATTTCCGCGTCAATAATCGAAAGACCTATTTCGTATGACGGTTACGACAAATTCCATATATATATGAAATCGAGAAACAAGATGGTTTCCTAAACATATTTTTAGTACGAATGAAATATATTATCTGGTCTGATATCTCTACAATGGCAGTGTTCAATTTTATCTTTAACGATAAAGACTGTAGAATAATGATGTCTACCTGATCATGAGCGGACATCAAAACAATACAAGTGAGATAAAAACGAACAAAAAAGGCAAAAGAAAAAAACAAGTCAAAAAGTGTTTTTAAATGTATTTCTATCTGATTTACAGTTTCCATATTTGACTATTGCAACGTCACGTTCCTGTTCGGAGACGATGACTGGCACGAGGTTATATTGGACGGTAGATTATTTCCGACTGGACAAGAGTACTGCGAAATCAAATGCGTAGCCAAGAATTCAGATGACATACTCAACTATAAGGTTACCAAATATCGTTTACAGATATATGAAAACAATTTTGCGATAAAACTGGAGTCCAGTTCGGACGGCATTAACTACACTCAACAGGTGAGTCCATACGTGATCACGCGAACAACTGAAGAGCGTGGGTAGATTCGGTCAATCTAGACTTCAATCTCGCAATTTCTCTCCCTTCAGGTGAGGAGAGCGAATGATCTACCTCGCTTGCATTTACGGCTGGTGTATGACAATTAAGACCTGAGTTTCGATCCACAACGACACCATAGTTTCGTTTTACCAGGAATGTATCTTAAACTGGCTAGTATTGTTATGAATTATTACACAATCCCCAAGTATACATCTCTGAAATCGATAAATATTAAACGCGACATATAAATGTGGTGGAAAAAGATACTGCCGTATTGACAAGACCTCATATGACCCCAAAGGACAATATACTGACTACATATCTAAATAAAGCACAAGAATAAAAATGATCCCGTGTTGATTTGTATCCCAGCCACGCTTTTATTGTAGCTGGTCATGTAGACATCTTGAACGACATGCCCATACGGCCCCAATTCAACCCGCTTGAACGCTATTACCATTTGCGTACACTTCGCCATCCATAAGATGGCTTGCGAATCGTGTGTCTCCATTATCGCGAAGCGATATCCGGTGTTTTACCGGATTCTGTTCGGCCTTCATCCGGCGGAGAACAGACTCGAAAACTCTAATAAATTACAGGTTTTCATACATACCTCGGAAACAGATATTGCCTGGGCTTACAAAATATATATGTATGAATAACTTTCGTATCATCCAAGAGGTGTGGTAGATCTGTAATTTTGAACAAGTATATCATCACATGACTCGAAAATGGCGGGTTACGTTGGGGTTACTCGGTAGACTTTAGCGGATTGGCTGACGAAGTCACGTGGTATTGATTTCTGGAAATTCCCTCTTGCAATTGCCGAAAGTAGTCTGAAATGGATACACACGATCCCAGGGTCAGTCTTACCGCGTATAGATGACCGAAATGGTTACAGGTTGCGCTATTACCAGGTTAGAGGGATCCCGCTCTCTAAAATGGAGGTAAAAAGGGTCGTTTTCGCTCAATAAATCAGTTCACATAATGAATTCAGCAAAATCCTCTTGAGGCGCATACAGACATATCTATCCGCATCAAATGGTAGTAAAAAAGTAAATTGTCATCTATCTAATTTACATAACAATAGGTCAAACATCCTTCGCACTGTTAAACAACATTGGCTGGTTCTTCACATGGCAAATTAATTCGATGACATAAAACAATAGATAAATCAGGAATCAAAAGTTATTGAGCAATGACGACCTTTTTTACCTCCATTTTAGAGAGCGGGATCGCCCGAACCTGATTACATACAAATATCAAAGAGCGATGATGTAATAGCCCGATCAAGTCATCTGATGGAAAGTGATGACCTATGTAACCGGTAGATAAAAGAAAAGAACCAAACGAAGAAAATATTTGCAGAATGCTTTTTTTTATCAGAACAATTCTGCAAGGCCCGACGCCAACCAATGACACTGTTTGGATCCGAGGAAACTGAAAATAATTGATTTGGTATTGCACATATATCGTCTTCTTACATGGAAAAAATAACGTAATGTTCACACTTTCCGTGACCCCCTCTGATAATAGTTCCCTCTTGGAAAATAGGATAAAATATTCCTTTACCAGATGGTGGACATAAGGTAATGGATCACCTCTCCGGCCACCAGTTATCTTTCCATTGATATGCTGTGCTCGTTAAAAAGAAATGCATGATACAACTACATGGTATACTAAGTTAACATCAGTTTACATTCTACTTAGATTCAATAGTATTAATGTTTTGATAAAATGTATGCATATCATTCTTTTTAAAACGCCAATGAGCGTTTGGGCTGTTTTTTCTATATGGCTGTCACATAGTTCGTCATTTTCCATCAGATGACTTGACATGGCTATTACATCATCGCTAGTCAATAGTTGTATCTAATACCGCTCAAGCTGGTTCTAGGGGCCGTGTGGTAATGTCATTCAAGATGTCCACATGAACATCTACAATAAAAGTGTGGTTGGGATACAAATCATCACTGGGATCACTCTTCGTTCTTGTGATGTTTTAGAAATATGCAGTTGGTATATATATTTGTCTGAGGGGTCATATGACTTCTGTCAGTACGCCAGCATCGCTTCTGCCTTTTCAACAAGGGATGACATTAGAATTCGACTGAAGCTTGCAGTATCCGGTGAAAACAAAGGAGGTGTTCTCTTTAGATGGATATTTTTCCCTTCAGAGTCGCTCTCTGCTGCTATTGTCTCGCTCTGAGTTGGCCGGTAAATTGTGACGTAATGCTCAGGTATTCGTCAACGCTTTGTCAGACAGGCGAGGCCAGTCTAATGGGAAATTCTGGTTCATATTCTCATAGAGTTACCATTAGTTTTTTCATGAACGACCCAGATATTTACGAACAATAATCAGTTATATTAATACATAAATTTACTCGAAAACTGAAAAATCACTGCCAAAAGTTCAGCGAACAAACTGCAAAAAACAAAACAAAAAAACAACATATTGGCACATGCATAATCACTTGAGAAAGCAAGCGTCACCACTTGTTGAGGGTCATTTTCTTAATAAAGGCCTTGATATAAGACAAGTTTAACCTTATTACTTTTCAATTCATAGGTACAACTTTCCGCTGCCCTAAGACGAAATACCCTCATGTAGAAATTATATATGTAAAACAATTAATTTTTTGCTCTGCTGGATCGTCAGAATATTCAAACACTCAGTGATCTGACTGTGTGTGTGGAGTTGTTTGTGTGCAATTATATTCACGAATTATAATAAAATGAGGGATTATGTGCATTAGGGGTTCGCTGTCTTTTATTTCACGTCACTTTTGCACTTAAAGTCCAAAATGAAGATGGGACAAAAAAGGAAAAAATGAAAATATATTTTCAGGGATTTGGGGATTCGAACCAAAATGTTGCTTTTCTTTTAATCTGTAGTCCGGCACTGTAACCATTCGGCCAAGCACCTGTTACAATTATCAGCTTGAGGAATCATGTGCTGAATGGCGGTGAACGACACCCTATCAGAGCATTACAAACGTTTTGACATATTTCAGTATTATGAAAATATGACACCTTTAACAAAAACGACTTTTCAGTATCATTTTGGATCAAACGCACCGCATTTCCATATGTAAGACTCGTTTTGGTTAAAGGTGTCATATTTTATATATGAAGGGAATTCCCTTCAAGAATATCGCCAAAAATTGCAAAAACAAACCAATGCTTATTTCTAATACTCGTAATATTTTTTTGACAAATCTCTTCTCGGTGAAAATTGAGAATATGAAAATTCAGTATTTTCTCTCTCAACCCAATAACTTCTCAAGTAAACGAGAGGAAATTATATTTTCGGTTTATAAACGCAGCACACTAAGGAAAAAAATACGGTCAAACCGAACACCTCCTTTATTATCTACGTGATCACACGGCTAAATTGCTTTTACAAGTCAGTCCTCTGTGGAGTTTAAATTTTACATTCTTCAATCTCAAAAATGCTTCATTTGCCTGCTATATCTGTCAAATTCCAAGTGTTTGTCTTTTTATGTTGCTCATAATCCAGGAAGATATAAGCTATGTGAACCCGCCATCGAGTCCGAAGCAGACGGTGAGGGCAGACAGACAAGTTAGACTATCGGTGAACCGGGTTATTGGTTTTGTGAGGAACGCATTCTTGGTCGTCATTGAAGTCTTCGGAAATCGTGAGTGAATGAATCTCCAAATCAAGCAGCATTGCGTATTAAAATTCTCAAAATCACGTAGCATTACGTAGTAAAATTACACGTAGTATTACGGTGTAAAATTATCTAAATCACGTAGACTTACGTAGTTATCTAAATTACGCAGTATTATTGAGTAAAATACTCCAAATCCTTTAGTATTACGTGATAAACTTCTCCAAACCACGTAGTATCGCATATTCCTCAAATCAGCCATCTTCACTTACCCAAGTCTAACACTACACGTGTTGCCTTGGCTGAACGTAACACATTATCTGATCAGAATACAGGTCTGGTGATGTCATAGCGCTATACATATTCCGTGATCCATATTAGGAGAAGTACAATGTATGACCTCTTTAAAATTCAAATTTTCGAAGTAGATTAACATCAATACACCCACCACTTGCCATATTTGGAGATCACACGGGCAGACATCAAAGAAAATTCTAGCTGCACGGTGTTGGCAAGCTCCTATCTTGATTGGCTATATGACATCACGTGCGTTTCCCGGTTTGAACAGTTTACTCTATTCATTAAGTCAAGGTAAATGACGGAACGTTAGTGTTATTCAACTCGAAAATGTGAAGATGCAAATCAGCATGTATAAGCCATAAATCACGCAGACTAATCGTCAATCGTATTTCGAGTGTTAAACTGTCACAAATAGTAATCGCCGGGGAAATACCAAGCATCAGGTCCGACATTCAATATTCAGCCGTCGTTCATAAAATAAATTTCCGCTTCAATATCGAAAGATCTACTCTCTAAAAAAACTTGAGTGAACTCTTCCACTCAGGTTTGAGTGAAATGTACCTGTTCACTCAAACTTGAGTTACTTTTCACTCAACTTGAGTTACTTTTCACTCAACTTCAGTTAAAACCATGCACTCGAGCTCACTCAACTTGAGTGAGATGAATTTCCACTCTTATGCTTGAGTGAATGTCACTCAAGTTGAGTGCATTTAACTCAAGTTGAGTGAAAAGTAACTCAAGGTGAGTGAAAATCTAACTCAAGTTTTGAGTGGGATGAATTTCCGCTCTTACTTGAGTGAAATTTCACTCTACTTCTTTTTAGAGAGTATTTCGTACGAGAGCTAGCAAATGTTCCAAATGTGAATGTAATAGAAATAATAAAAATAAAACAAGATGGATTCCTACAAGAGAAATCAGTCAACAGTTTTCAGTGATATCAGCAAGATAGGATGATACATGAAAATATACATAAAATCATACATAAAATCTATGCATAAATAGTGCCCGGCCTACATGTGTTCTTTACCCCTTACTATCAGCGAGATTTAATATTAACGCTATCTGGACTGGTTTTTTTAGGACCTACCCAAGCATGGGCCGGGGTGGGGGATTGGCATCTCGCCCTACATATTTTCCTTACCCCTCGAGCAAGGTGGCCAAAACTTACCACACTTTCACCCTTGGCTCAAGCTCTACCGGAAACTGTAAAAAAAAAAAAAATCCAAGATAGCCGCTTTAGTGACGTCAAAGTGACGTCATCATCAAACATGTAATTCTTGGTTAATTTTTCGGTGAGATTTTCGAAAATAGTCCGTAATAGTAAATAATAGTCTGATATCAAAAAAAAGATTTTGCACAACTTTCCTCGAAGAAAAACTGAAATTTCGAAGAAAACATGGCCGTCGTATTGAATTTGACCATGATCCTCTACACGGGGTTTATGCAAATAGGCTCAAAATGACCCCAATATGATAAAACACAAATCACGGAGGATAAGCTTTCATTTTTGTGTAGTTCCAGAAATAGGGGAGAACGTTTGGTAGGAGGGGCCATGATGGCCCCCAGGACAGGTGTAGGGTTAACTTAATACGAGAGATCCTGAAGGATCTTGGCGCCCACCATTGTCCGATAATTGTAAGCCAATGACAAGAGGATCTTTTTGTCCATTGTTACTAGGAACAAGCGATTGATTTGTAATTTTGTTTACAGAATTTCGACTCTGAGCGAAGAAGATCGAAAAAGGGACACTGGAAAACACCAAGATATCATCTTTCTAAGTTTCAGGAGTTTCAAGATTTCTAGAAACTGTACCTATGTCGGTTGTTATAGTACAAGAGAAATGAGCAAAGTTAGTCTGAAAGTGAATGTACATGTACGGAGGATCCTTCGTCTTCGTTTTGTAGTATTTTATTTTATTTTTTTATTTTTGCATGTGTCATCATTGGGTACTGAAAGCGAAGACAAATCTCTTTGACACTTTGGCATGAGCTACGAAACATACTTTTATAATTAGGAACGAATGCTAATTCTGTTCTGTTTACCGGGCTAGTTTGAGATATCTCTTTTAAGATACCATGCTCGAAAATAGTAAGATGGTACAATACTTAATACTGAAGGGATCCGGTCTGCGCAGTAAATTTGAAACTTCGAAAGTGTCTGAATCCTGATTATCTCCCTTGGATCGAAACATGCAGTAGTCTACAGTTGTCGAGTTGTGATGTTGTGTCACAAGAGTGACGTCCCTTCATGTAGCCGACCCGCCGGCAGACGAAACGGTGGGGCAGTTCACTTGCAAACTGCATGGACTAAAGAAAACTTGATGAAATACATTTTAATTCCGAATTATTTGAACTCCTTGATATGAAAGGTGAAGGTACGGATAGTCTCTATAGTCAATATATAGAATATGCCCCACCGTTTCATCCGCCGACTCTTGTGATGCAACATCACAACTCGGGAATACCGTATTAATTTGAAGCGTAACTTTTATTTCCGAATCGGACCACAAAAGGTATCTGGAACAACTAGGCCCCATGTGGGACCTGTGTACCAAATTTCAGAAAGATCCATGCAGTACTTCTTGAGAAATCACGATAACAAAGTTTCATGGGGAAATCCAAGATGGTGGCCATATTGGATTTTCGAATCGGATCGAAAAAGATATTTTGCACAACTAGACCCAAAGGGGAACCTATGTAACAAATTTGAGAAAGATCCCAGAAGTACTGCCTGAGGAATCACGATAACAAAGTTGCATGGGGAAATCCAAGATGGCCACCTGGTGGACATATTGGATTTTGGAATCGGACCAGAAAAGGTATCTTGCGCAACTGAACCACAAGGAGAACCTGTGTACCAAATTTGAGAAAGATCCATGCAGTACTTCCTGAGAAATCACGATAACAATGTTTCATGGGGAAATCCGAGATGGCTGCCTGGTGGCCATATTGGATTTTCGAATCAGACCAGAAAAGGTATCTTGCACAACTAGACCCCAAGGGAATCGGACCAGAAAAGGTGTGTGTGTACCAAATTTGAGAAAGATCCATGCCTTCCTGAGAAATCACGATAACAGTTTCATGGGGAAATTGGCTGCCTGGTGGCCATATTGGATTTTCGAATCAGACCAGAAAAGGTATCTTGCACAACTAGACCCCAAGTGTGTACCAAATTTGAGAAAGAGCCATGCAGTAGTTCCTGAGAAATCGCGATAACAAGGTTTCATGGGGAAATCCAAGATGGCCGCCTTGTGGCCATATTGGATTTTCGATTCGTACCGAAAAAGGTATGTTGCACAACTAGACCCTAAGGGAAACCTGTGTATCAAATTTGAGAAAGATCCATGCAGTACTTCCTGAGAAATGACGATAACAAAGTTTCATGGGGAAATTCAAGATGGCTGCCTGTTGGCCATACTGGATTTTCGAATCGGACCAGAAAAGGTATCTTGCACAACTAGACATCAAGGGGAACCTGTGCAACAAATTTGAGAAAGATCCATACCGTACTTCCTGAGAAATGACGATAACAATGTTTCATGGGGAAATCCAAGATGGCTGCCTGGTGGCCATATTGGATTTTCGAATCGGACCAGAATAGGTATCTTGCACAACTAGACCCCAAGGGGAACCTGTGTACCAAATTTGAGAAAGAGCCATGAAGTAGTTCCTGAGAAATCGCGGTAACGCGGTTTCATGGGGAAATCCAAGATGGCTACCTGGTGGCCATACTGGATTTTCGAATCGGACCAGAAAATGTACCTTGCACAACTAGACCCCAAGGGGAACCTGTGTACCAATTTGAGAAAGATCCATGAAGTAGTTCCTGAGAAATCGCGATAACAAGGTTTCATGGGGAAATCCAAGATGGCTACCTGGTGGCCATATTGGATTTTCGAATCGGACCAGAAAAGGTATCTTGCACAACTAGATCCCAAGAGGAACCTGTGTACCAAATTTGAGAAACATCCATGAAGCAGTTCCTGAGAAATCGTGATAACAATGTTTCATGGGGAAATCCAAGATGGCTGCCTGGTGGCCATATTGGATTTTCGAATCGAACCAGAAAAAGTAATATTGCACAACTAGACCCCAAGGGGAACCTGTGTACCAAATTTGAGAAAGATCCATGAAGCAGTTCCTGAGAAATCGCGATAACAAGGTTTCATGGGGAAATCCAAGATGGCTTCCTGGTGGCCATATTGGATTTTCGAATCGGACCACAAAAGGTATCTTACACAACTAGACCCCAAGGGAAACCTGTGTACCAAATTTGAGAAAGATCCATGCAGTACTTCCTGAGAAATGATGATAACAATGTTTCATGGGGGAAATCCAAGTTGGCTTCCTGGTGGCCATATTGGATTTTCGATTCGGACCGAAAAAGGTATCTTGCACAACTAGACCCTAAGAGGAACATGTGTACCACATTTGAGAAAGATCCATGCAATACTTCCTGAGAAATGACAATAACAAAGTTTCATGGGGAAAATCCAAGATGGCTGCCTGGTGGCCATATTGGATTTTCGAATCGGACCAGAAAAGGTATCTTGCACAACTAGACCCCAAGGGGAACCTGTGTACCAAATTTGACAAAGATCCATGTTGTAGTTCCTGAGAAATCGTGATAACAATGTTTCATGGGGAAATCCAAGATGGCTGCCTGGTGGCCATATTGGATTTTCGAATCGGACCAGAAAAGGTATCTTGCACAACTAGACCCCAAGGGGAACCTGTGTACCAAATTTGAGAATGATCCATACAGTAGTTCCTGAGAAATCGCGATAACAAGGTTTCATGGGGAAATCCAAGATGGCTGCCTGGTGGCCATATTGGATTTTCGAATCGGACCAGAAAAGGTATCTTGCACAACTAGACCCCAAGGGGAACCTGTGTACCAAATTTGAGAAACATCCATGTTGTAGTTCCTGAGAAATCGTGATAACAATGTTTCATGGGGAAATCCAAGATGGCTGCCTGGTGGCCATATTGGATTTTCGAATCGGACCAGAAAAGGTATCTTGCACAACTAGACCCCAAGGGGAACCTGTGTACCAAATTTGAGAATGATCCATACAGTAGTTCCTGAGAAATCGCGATAACAAGGTTTCATGGGGAAATCCAAGATGGCTGCCTGGTGGCCATATTGGATTTTCGAATCGGACCAGAAAAGGTATCTTGCACAACTAGACCCCAAGGGGAACCTGTGTACCAAATTTGACAAAGATCCATGAAGTAGTTCCTGAGAAATCGCGATAACAAGAATTGTTTACGGACGGACTGACTGACGGACGGACGGACGACGGACGCTACGACGGACGACGGACCACGGACGAAAAGTGATTTGAACAGCCCACCATCTGGTGATGGTGGGCTAAAAATGTATTTCGATTCTCTGATTTCGAAGTTCTCATGATAATTTTTATTGCTTTAAGACCCATTTATTTCTACTTCGTGTGAAAAAATAACGGTAATTTATAACAGTGTATATATAAAGCACTTTTAATTATTTCATTTAAACAATACTTCCTAGGACAACTATGTACATATTTATTTGTTTACAACTGATTGACAATATTCTAAATTTATCATTCTCCTCTTGTATATCACTCAAGTCTTTTTTCGAATGTTTTGTCACTCAGTTGCCAATATCAACCCAAGAACTGCATTCCTGGTCCTTGTCATCCATTTTACCACCGAAAGCATTCTCCCAATCAAGAATTATTTATTGTCCAGAGTTGTTGGCATCCACGAAAAGGGTGTTACCACTTTCTTGGAATTGATACGGCCTTCCTCTTGTTTTATCCCTTGTAGTTTATTTTGAGTAAATTTCTAATTTGAACACTCACTCCTGGAGAAACTGATTTTCATCTACTATACGGTTATCGTGCCGTAACGGATTATAGGTTTCCATGTTAAAAGCAACGAATACTTTGATTAGAATAATGAACAATCCGCAGAAGACTCAACACCGTTTTTAGATAGAGAGCACAGGAAAATATTATTTTTGTTTTATCATAGTTTAATAGTGTAATTTGAAATGGGTTGTATTTGCAGATTTTTCTAAGCGTATTGACAAATTCGTTATAGTATGTCTGACATAAAAAATGACTCATTTGAAAAATAAAAAAAATAAAAAATTGATTTCCCCAACTACCTAGATACACTGTTTATGGGGCATATAGGGGGCATATATTTTCAAATGTGCTATTATTTTTGTCAGGGTTTTATCTTTTATCCAGAAATATATTCTAAAAGGACCTTGTCTGTTTAGATGGGTATATGGCCCAAGTTCAGGTGCAATACAGAAGTACCAAATAAAATACTTCCACGACAAGAAGTTGTTCAATAGGCATGAAGTACAATATTATATACATGTACTCGGAAAAATTTCACATGATTCTCGAATACCAGGGCTGTGAAGTAGTGGATTCGTGCCAAATCGCCAATTTTGAGGCGAAAACACATCATATTGTTCTCTGTATACATATGAAGATAAACGATAACCAGAACCAGATTTGGTCTACGACTACGTATTAGAACAGCGAGTATGCTGTATCAAGATTGTTCTGGTTATCGTTTATCTTCATATGTTTATAGAAAGAAATATGACGTGTTTCGCCTCAAAATTAGCGATTATACCTGAATCCACTACTTCACAGCCCTGGTATTCGAGAATGATGAGACTCAGTGCCTCGCAACTTTTCTGAGTATACATTTATTCCTACGAAGTACGCTACCATTTGCAAATTGTCCGGTAATGAGTCAGTCCATCCCAATCCTTTCGTCCAAAATAAGGAGAATCGTTGGCATTAGAACCTTGATTTTTGGCATGAACGTGCATTCGGCACTGTTACCAGCAAGTTCTGAGCTGACCGAACTCTGATGAAAATTTTATTTCTAATTATTTTTTATTATTTATTGATGGCTCAGCGAGTGCACTGTCATGCCCATCGGAAACCCTTGTCTGTATGTTTCACTGTGACTTTTGAAGGTTCCCTGATACAGCATATCACGTTGGACACACCGGTTCTCGTAAGATCACCGAAGTTAAGCGACGTTGAACCCGGTGAAGACTTGGATGGGTGACCTGGTGCTGTATTGCTCGACTGATCAGTGTCCTGGGTAATAGGAACTGAGGGCGATAATAGTTGCTACGCTAATGACTCGCCAACGGAGACATCTGGGAAAGTTATTAGTAACCACTGTCAATTAGAGACTGCTATATAAATTCTCTCACGGTAGCACATAGAGCTCCCAAGTCATCTTTCGAGTACACACTTAAAGCATATCAAACCCTACTTCGTAGGTCCTGTGATGTTAGTCACACTGCCATGTAATATTGTACTTCATGCCGATTGAACAATTTCTTGTATATGTAATATTTTATTTTTGGCACTTCTACCGGACCTGTTCTGGGGTCATTTACCCATCTAAACATATCTGTTCCTTTTCCATTCTAGAAAAAGTATCTTGCACAACTAGACCCCAAGGGGAACCTGTGTACCAAATTTGAGAAACATCCATGAAGTAGTTCCTGAGAAATCGTGGTAACAATGTTTCATGGGGAAATCCAAGATGGCTGCCTGGTGGCCATATTGGATTTTCGATTCGTACCGAAAAAGGTATGTTGCACAACTAGACCCTAAGGGAAACCTGTGTACCAAATTTGAGAAAGATCCATGCAGTACTTCCTGAGAAATGACGATAAGAAAGTTTCATGGGGAAATTCAAGATGGCTGCCTGTTAGCCATACTGGATTTTCGAATCGGACCAGAAAAGGTATCGTGCACAACTAGACCTCAAGGGGAACCTGTGCAACAAATTTGAGAAAGATCCATACAGTACTTCCTGAGAAATGACGATAACAATGTTTCATGGGGAAATCCAAGATGGCTGCCTGGTGGCCATATTGGATTTTCGAATCGGACCAGAAAAGGTATCTTGCACAACTAGACCCCAAGGGGAACCTGTGAACCAAATTTAAGAAAGAGCCATGAAGTAGTTCCTAAGAAATCGCGGTAACGAGGTTTCATGGGGAAATCCAAGATGGCTACCTGGTGGCCATACTGGATTTTCGAATCGGACCAGAAAAGGTACCTTGCACAACTAGACCCCAAAGGGAACCTGTGTACCAAATTTGAGAAAGATCCATGAAGTAGTTCCTGAGAAATCGCGATAACAAGGTTTCATGGGGAAATCCAAGATGGCTGGCTGGTGGCCATATTGGATTTTCGAATCGGACCAGAAAAGGTATCTTGCACAACTAGACCCCAAGGGGAACCTGTGTACCAAATTTGACAAAGATCCATAAAGTAGTTCCTGAGAAATCGCGATAACAAGAATTGTTTACGGACGGACTGACTGACGGACGGACGGACGACGGACGCTACGACGGACGACGGACCACGGACGAAAAGTGATTTGAACAGCCCACCATCTGGTGATGGTGGGCTAAAAATGTATTTCGATTCTCTGATTTCGAAGTTCTCATGATAATTTTTATTGCTTTAAGACCCATTTATTTCTACTTCGTGTGAAAAAATAACGGTAATTTATAACAGTGTATATATAAAGCACTTTTAATTATTTCATTTAAACAATACTTCCTAGGACAACTATGTACATATTTATTTGTTTACAACTGATTGACAATATTCTAAATTTATCATTCTCCTCTTGTATATCACTCAAGTCTTTTTTCGAATGTTTTGTCACTCAGTTGCCAATATCAACCCAAGAACTGCATTCCTGGTCCTTGTCATCCGTTTTACCACCGAAAGCATTCTCCCAATCAAGAATTATTTATTGTCCAGAGTTGTTGGCACCACGAAAAGGGTGTTACCACTTTCTTGGAATTGATACGGCCTTCCTCTTGTTTTATCCCTTGTAGTTTATTTTGAGTAAATTTCTAATTTGAACACTCACTCCTGGAGAAACTGATTTTCATCTACTATACGGTTATCGTGCCGTAACGGATTATAGGTTTCCATGTTAAAAGCAACGAATACTTTGATTAGAATAATGAACAATCCGCAGAAGACTCAACACCGTTTTTAGATAGAGAGCACAGGAAAATATTAGTTTTGTTTTATCATAGTTTAATAGTGTAATTTGAAATGGGTTGTATTTGCAGATTTTTCTAAGCGTATTGACAAATTCGTTATTGTATGTCTGACATAAAAAATGACTCATTTGAAAAATAAAAAAAATAAAAAATTGATTTCCCCAACTACCTAGATACACTGTTTATGGGGCATATAGGGGGCATATATTTTCAAATGTGCTATTATTTTTGTCAGGGTTTTTTTTATCCAGAAATATATTCTAAAAGGACCTTGTCTGTTTAGATGGGTATATGGCCCAAGTTCAGGTGCAATACAGAAGTACCAAATAAAATACTTCCACGACAAGAAGTTGTTCAATAGGCATGAAGTACAATATTATATACATGTACTCGGAAAAATTTCACATGATTCTCGAATACCAGGGCTGTGAAGTAGTGGATTCGTGCCAAATCGCCAATTTTAAGGCGAAAACACATCATATTGTTCTCTGTATACATATGAAGATAAACGATAACCAGAACCAGATTTGGTCTACGACTACGTATTAGAACAGCGAGTATGCTGTATCAAGATTGTTCTGGTTATCGTTTATCTTCATATGTTTATAGAAAGAAATATGACGTGTTTCGCCTCAAAATTAGCGATTATACCTGAATCCACTACTTCACAGCCCTGGTATTCGAGAATGATGAGACTCAGTGCCTCGCAACTTTTCTGAGTATACATTTATTCCTACGAAGTACGCTACCATTTGCAAATTGTCCGGTAATGAGTCAGTCCATCCCAATCCTTTCGTCCAAAATAAGGAGAATCGTTGGCATTAGAACCTTGATTTTTGGCATGAACGTGCATTCGGCACTGTTACCAGCAAGTTCTGAGCTGACCGAACTCTGATGAAAATTTTATTTCTAATTATTTTTTATTATTTATTGATGGCTCAGCGAGTGCACTGTCATGCCCATCGGAAACCCTTGTCTGTATGTTTCACTGTGACTTTTGAAGGTTCCCTGATACGGCATATCACGTTGGACACACCGGTTCTCGTAAGATCACCGAAGTTAAGCGACGTTGAACCCGGTCAAGACTTGGATGGGTGACCTGGTGCTGTATTGCTCGACTGATCAGTGTCCTGGGTAATAGGAACTGAGGGCGATAATAGTTGCTACGCTAATGACTCGCCAACGGAGACATCTGGGAAAGTTATTAGTAACCACTGTCAATTAGAGACTGCTATATAAATTCTCTCACGGTAGCACATAGAGCTCCCAAGTCATCTTTCGAGTACACACTTAAAGCATATCAAACCCTACTTCGTAGGTCCTGTGATGTTAGTCACACTGCCATGTAATATTGTACTTCATGCCGATTGAACAATTTCTTGTATATGTAATATTTTATTTTTGGCACTTCTACCGGACCTGTTCTGGGGTCATTTACCCATCTAAACATATCTGTTCCTTTTCCATTCTAGAAAAGGTATCTTGCACAACTAGACCCCAAGGGGAACCTGTGTACCAAATTTGAGAAACATCCATGAAGTAGTTCCTGAGAAATCGTGATAACAATGTTTCATGGGGAAATCCAAGATGGCTGCCTGGTGGCCATATTGGATTTTCGATTCGTACCGAAAAAGGTGTGTTGCACAACTAGACCCTAAGGGAAACCTGTGTACCAAATTTGAGAAAGATCCATGCAGTACTTCCTGAGAAATGACGATAAGAAAGTTTCATGGGGAAATTCAAGATGGCTGCCTGTTAGCCATACTGGATTTTCGAATCGGACCAGAAAAGGTATCGTGCACAACTAGACCTCAAGGGAAACCTGTGCAACAAATTTGAGAAAGATCCATACAGTACTTCCTGAGAAATGACGATAACAATGTTTCATGGGGAAATCCAAGATGGCTGCCTGGTGGCCATATTGGATTTTCGAATCGGACCAGAAAAGGTATCTTGCACAACTAGACCCCAAGGGGAACCTGTGAACCAAATTTAAGAAAGAGCCATGAAGTAGTTCCTAAGAAATCGCGGTAACGAGGTTTCATGGGGAAATCCAAGATGGCTACCTGGTGGCCATACTGGATTTTCGAATCGGACCAGAAAAGGTACCTTGCACAACTAGACCCCAAAGGGAACCTGTGTACCAAATTTGAGAAAGATCCATGAAGTAGTTCCTGAGAAATCGCGATAACAAGGTTTCATGGGGAAATCCAAGATGGCTGGCTGGTGGCCATATTGGATTTTCGAATCGGACCAGAAAAGGTATCTTGCACAACTAGACCCCAAGAGGAACCTGTGTACCAAATTTGAGAAACATCCAGGAAGTAGTTTCTGAGAAATCGTGATAACAATGTTTCATGGGGAAATCCAAGATGGCTGCCTGGTGGCCATATTGGATTTTGGAATCGAACCAGAAAAAGTAATATTACACAACTAGACCCCAAGGGAAACCTGTGTACCAAATTTGAGAAAGATCCATGCAGTACTTCCTGAGAAATGATGATAACAATGTTTCATGGGGAAAATCCAAGATGGCTTCCTGGTGGCCATATTGGATTTTCGATTCGGACCGAAAAAGGTATCTTGTACAACTAGACCCTAAGAGGAACATGTGTACCAAATTTGAGAAAGATCCATGAAATACTTCCTGAGAAATGACAATAACAATGTTTCATGGGGAAAATCCAAGATGGCTGCCTGGTGGCCATATTGGATTTTCGAATCGGACCAGAAAAGGTATCTTGCACAACTAGACCCCAAGGGGAACCTGTGTACCAAATTAGAGAAAGATTCATGCTGTAGTTCCTGAGAAATCGTGATAACAATGTTTCATGGGGAAATCCAAGATGGCTGCCTGGTGGCCATATTGGATTTTCGAATCGGACCAGAAAAGGTATCTTGCACAACTAGACCCCAAGGGGAACCTGTGTACCAAATTTGAGAATGATCCATACAGTAGTTCCTGAGAAATCGCGATAACAAGGTTTCATGGGGAAATCCAAGATGGCTGCCTGGTGGCCATTTTGGATTTTCGAATCGGACCAGAAAAGGTATCTTGCACAACTAGACCTCAAGGGGAACCTGTGCAACAAATTTGAGAAAGATCCATACAGTACTTCCTGAGAAATGACGATAACAATGTTTCATGGGGAAATCCAAGATGGCTGCCTGGTGGCCATATTGGATTTTCGAATCGGACCAGAAAAGGTATCTTGCACAACTAGACCCCAAGGGGAACCTGTGTACCAAATTTGACAAAGATCCATAAAGTAGTTCCTGAGAAATCGCGATAACAAGAATTGTTTACGGACGGACTGACTGACGGACGGACGGACGACGGACGCTACGACGGACGACGGACCACGGACGAAAAGTGATTTGAACAGCCCACCATTTGGTGATGGTGGGCTAAAAATGTATTTCGATTCTCTGATTTCGAAGTTCTCATGATAATTTTTATTGCTTTAAGACCCATTTATTTCTACTTCGTGTGAAAAAATAACGGTAATTTATAACAGTGTATATATAAAGCACTTTTAATTATTTCATTTAAACAATACTTCCTAGGACAACTATGTACATATTTATTTGTTTACAACTGATTGACAATATTCTAAATTTATCATTCTCCTCTTGTATATCACTCAAGTCTTATTTCGAATGTTTTGTCACTCAGTTGCCAATATCAACCCAAGAACTGCATTCCTGGTCCTTGTCATCCGTTTTACCACCGAAAGCATTCTCCCAATCAAGAATTATTTATTGTCCAGAGTTGTTGGCATCCACGAAAAGGGTGTTACCACTTTCTTGGAATTGATACGGCCTTCCTCTTGTTTTATCCCTTGTAGTTTATTTTGAGTAAATTTCTAATTTGAACACTCACTCCTGGAGAAACTGATTTTCATCTACTATACGGTTATCGTGCCGTAACGGATTATAGGTTTCCATGTTAAAAGCAACGAATACTTTGATTAGAATAATGAACAATCCGCAGAAGACTCAACACCGTTTTTAGATAGAGAGCACAGGAAAATATTAGTTTTGTTTTATCATAGTTTAATAGTGTAATTTGAAATGGGTTGTATTTGCAGATTTTTCTAAGCGTATTGACAAATTCGTTATTGTATGTCTGACATAAAAAATGACTCATTTGAAAAATAACCCAAAAAAAAAATTGATTTCCCCAACTACCTAGATATACTGTTTATGGGGCATATAGGGGGCATATTATTTAATTAAATATATATATATATATATATATATTTTCAAATGTGCTATTATTTTTGTCAGGGGTTTTTTTTATCCAGAAATATACCCTAAAAGGACCTTGTCTGTTCAGATGGGTAAATGGCCCAAGGTCAGGTGCAATACAGAAGTACCAAATAAAATACTTCCACGACAAGAAGTTGTTCAATAGGCATGAAGTACAATATTATATACATGTACTCGGAAAAATTTCACAAAATTCTCTCACGGTAGCACATAGGGCTCCCAAGTCATCTTTCGAGTACACACTTAAAGCATATCAAACCCTACTTCGTAGGTCCTGTGATGTTAGTCACACTGCCATGTAATATTGTACTTCATGCCGATTGAACAATTTCTTGTATATGTAATATTTTATTTTTGGCACTTCTACCGGAGCTGTTCTGGGGTCATTTACCCATCTAAATATATCTGGTCCTTTTCCATTCTAGAAAAGGTATCTTGCACAACTAGACCCCAAGGGGAACCTGTGTACCAAATTTGAGAAAGATCCATGAAGCAGTTCCTGAGAAATCGCGATAACAAGGTTTCATGGGGAAATCCAAGATGGCTTCCTGGTGGCCATATTGGATTTTCGAATCGGACCACAAAAGGTATCTTACACAACTAGACCCCAAGGGAAACCTGTGTACCAAATTTGAGAAAGATCCATGCAGTACTTCCTGAGAAATGATGATAACAATGTTTCATGGGGGAAATCCAAGATGGCTGTCTGGTGGCCATATTGGATTTTCGAATCGGACCAGAAAAGGTATCTTGCACAACTAGACCCCAAGGGGAACCTGTGTACCAAATTTGAGAAAGATCCATGTTGTAGTTCCTGAGAAATCGTGATAACAATGTTTCATGGGGAAATCCAAGATGGCTGCCTGGTGGCCATATTGGATTTTCGAATCGGACCAGGAAAGGTATCTTGCACAACTAGACCCCAAGGGGAACCTGTGTACCAAATTTGACAAAGATCCATAAAGTAGTTCCTGAGAAATCGCGATAACAAGAATTGTTTACGGACGGACTGACTGACGGACGGACGGACGACGGACGCTACGACGGACGACGGACCACGGACGAAAAGTGATTTGAACAGCCCACCATCTGGTGATGGTGGGCTAAAAATGTATTTCGATTCTCTGATTTCGAAGTTCTCATGATAATTTTTATTGCTTTAAGACCCATTTATTTCTACTTCGTGTGAAAAAATAACGGTAATTTATAACAGTGTATATATAAAGCACTTTTAATTATTTCATTTAAACAATACTTCCTAGGACAACTATGTACATATTTATTTGTTTACAACTGATTGACAATATTCTAAATTTATCATTCTCCTCTTGTATATCACTCAAGTCTTTTTTCGAATGTTTTGTCACTCAGTTGCCAATATCAACCCAAGAACTGCATTCCTGGTCCTTGTCATCCGTTTTACCACCGAAAGCATTCTCCCAATCAAGAATTATTTATTGTCCAGAGTTGTTGGCACCACGAAAAGGGTGTTACCACTTTCTTGGAATTGATACGGCCTTCCTCTTGTTTTATCCCTTGTAGTTTATTTTGAGTAAATTTCTAATTTGAACACTCACTCCTGGAGAAACTGATTTTCATCTACTATACGGTTATCGTGCCGTAACGGATTATAGGTTTCCATGTTAAAAGCAACGAATACTTTGATTAGAATAATGAACAATCCGCAGAAGACTCAACACCGTTTTTAGATAGAGAGCACAGGAAAATATTAGTTTTGTTTTATCATAGTTTAATAGTGTAATTTGAAATGGGTTGTATTTGCAGATTTTTCTAAGCGTTTTGACAAATTCGTTATTGTATGTCTGACATAAAAAATGACTCATTTGAAAAATAAAAAAAATAAAAAATTGATTTCCCCAACTACCTAGATATACTGTTTATGGGGCATATAGGGGGCATATATTTTCAAATGTGCTATTATTTTTGTCAGGTTTTTTTTTATCCAGAAATATATTCTAAAAGGACCTTGTCTGTTTAGATGGGTATATGGCCCAAGTTCAGGTGCAATACAGAAGTACCAAATAAAATACTTCCACGACAAGAAGTTGTTCAATAGGCATGAAGTACAATATTATATACATGTACTCGGAAAAATTTCACATGATTCTCGAATACCAGGGCTGTGAAGTAGTGGATTCGTGCCAAATCGCCAATTTTGAGGCGAAAACACATCATATTGTTCTCTGTATACATATGAAGATAAACGATAACCAGAACCAGATTTGGTCTACGACTACGTATTGGAACAGCGAGTATGCTGTATCAAGATTGTTCTGGTTATCGTTTATCTTCATATGTTTATAGAAAGAAATATGACGTGTTTCGCCTCAAAATTAGCGATTATACCTGAATCCACTACTTCACAGCCCTGGTATTCGAGAATGATGAGACTCAGTGCCTCGCAACTTTTCTGAGTATACATTTATTCCTACGAAGTACGCTACCATTTGCAAATTGTCCGGTAATGAGTCAGTCCATCCCAATCCTTTCGTCCAAAATAAGGAGAATCGTTGGCATTAGAACCTTGATTTTTGGCATGAACGTGCATTCGGCACTGTTACCAGCAAGTTCTGAGCTGACCGAATTCTGATGAAAATTTTATTTCTAATTATTTTTTATTATTTATTGATGGCTCAGCGAGTGCACTGTCATGCCCATCGGAAACCCTTGTCTGTATGTTTCACTGTGACTTTTGAAGGTTCCCTGATACGGCATATCACGTTGGACACACCGGTTCTCGTAAGATCACCGAAGTTAAGCGACGTTGAACCCGGTCAAGACTTGGATGGGTGACCTGGTGCTGTATTGCTCGACTGATCAGTGTCCTGGGTAATAGGAACTGAGGGCGATAATAGTTGCTACGCTAATGACTCGCCAACGGAGACATCTGGGAAAGTTATTAGTAACCACTGTCAATTAGAGACTGCTATATAAATTCTCTCACGGTAGCACATAGAGCTCCCAAGTCATCTTTCGAGTACACACTTAAAGCATATCAAACCCTACTTCGTAGGTCCTGTGATGTTAGTCACACTGCCATGTAATATTGTACTTCATGCCGATTGAACAATTTCTTGTATATGTAATATTTTATTTTTGGCACTTCTACCGGACCTGTTCTGGGGTCATTTACCCATCTAAACATATCTGGTCCTTTTCCATTCTAGAAAAGGTATCTTGCACAACTAGACCCCAAGGGGAACCTGTGTACCAAATTTGAGAAACATCCATGAAGTAGTTCCTGAGAAATCGTGGTAACAATGTTTCATGGGGAAATCCAAGATGGCTGCCTGGCGGCCATATTGGATTTTCGATTCGTACCGAAAAAGGTATGTTGCACAACTAGACCCTAAGGGAAACCTGTGTACCAAATTTGAGAAAGATCCATGCAGTACTTCCTGAGAAATGACGATAAGAAAGTTTCATGGGGAAATTCAAGATGGCTGCCTGTTGGCCATACTGGATTTTCGAATCGGACCAGAAAAGGTATCTTGCACAACTAGACCTCAAGGGGAACCTGTGCAACAAATTTGAGAAAGATCCATACAGTACTTCCTGAGAAATGACGATAACAATGTTTCATGGGGAAATCCAAGATGGCTGCCTGGTGGCCATATTGGATTTTCGAATCGGACCAGAAAAGGTATCTTGCACAACTAGACCCCAAGGGGAACCTGTGTACCAAATTTGACAAAGATCCATAAAGTAGTTCCTGAGAAATCGCGATAACAAGAATTGTTTACGGACGGACTGACGGACGGACGGACGGACGACGGACCACGGACGAAAAGTGATTTGAACAGCCCACCATCTGGTGATGGTGGGCTAAAAATGTATTTCGATTCTCTGATTTCGAAGTTCTCATGATAATTTTTATTGCTTTAAGACCCATTTATTTCTACTTCGTGTGAAAAAATAACGGTAATTTATAACAGTGTATATATAAAGCACTTTTAATTATTTCATTTAAACAATACTTCCTAGGACAACTATGTACATATTTATTTGTTTACAACTGATTGACAATATTCTAAATTTATCATTCTCCTCTTGTATATCACTCAAGTCTTATTTCGAATGTTTTGTCACTCAGTTGCCAATATCAACCCAAGAACTGCATTCCTGGTCCTTGTCATCCGTTTTACCACCGAAAGCATTCTCCCAATCAAGAATTATTTATTGTCCAGAGTTGTTGGCATCCACGAAAAGGGTGTTACCACTTTCTTGGAATTGATACGGCCTTCCTCTTGTTTTATCCCTTGTAGTTTATTTTGAGTAAATTTCTAATTTGAACACTCACTCCTGGAGAAACTGATTTTCATCTACTATACGGTTATCGTGCCGTAACGGATTATAGGTTTCCATGTTAAAAGCAACGAATACTTTGATTAGAATAATGAACAATCCGCAGAAGACTCAACGCCGTTTTTAGATAGAGAGCACAGGAAAATATTATTTTTGTTTTATCATAGTTTAATAGTGTAATTTGAAATGGGTTGTATTTGCAGATTTTTCTAAGCGTATTGACAAATTCGTTATTGTATGTCTGACATAAAAAATGACTCATTTGAAAAATAACCCAAAAAAAAATTGATTTCCCCAACTACCTAGATATACTGTTTATGGGGCATATAGGGGGCATATTATTTAATTAAATATATATATATATATATATGTATATTTTCAAATGTGCTATTATTTTTGTCAGGGTTTTTTTTTATCCAGAAATATACCCTAAAAGGACCTTGTCTGTTTAGATAGGTAAATGGCCCAAGGTCAGGTGCAATACAGAAGTACCAAATAAAATACTTCCACGACAAGAAGTTGTTCAATAGGCATGAAGTACAATATTATATACATGTACTCGGAAAAATTTCACAAAATTCTCTCACGGTAGCACATAGGGCTCCCAAGTCATCTTTCGAGTACACACTTAAAGCATATCAAACCCTACTTCGTAGGTCCTGTGATGTTAGTCACACTGCCATGTAATATTGTACTTCATGCCGATTGAACAATTTCTTGTATATGTAATATTTTATTTTTGGCACTTCTACCGGACCTGTTCTGGGGTCATTTACCCATCTAAACATATCTGGTCCTTTTCCATTCTAGAAAAGGTATCGTGCACAACTAGACCCCAAGGGGAACCTGTGTACCAAATTTGAGAAAGATCCATGAAGCAGTTCCTGAGAAATCGCGATAACAAGGGTTTCATGGGGAAATCCAAGATGGCTTCCTGGTGGCCATATTGGATTTTCGAATCGGACCACAAAAGGTATCTTACACAACTAGACCCCAAGGGAAACCTGTGTACCAAATTTGAGAAAGATCCATGCAGTACTTCCTGAGAAATGATGATAACAATGTTTCATGAGGGAAATCCAAGATGGCTGCCTGGTGGCCATATTGGATTTTCGAATCGGACCAGAAAAGGTATCTTGCACAACTAGACCCCAAGGGGAACCTGTGTACCAAATTTGAGAAAGATCCATGCAGTAGTTCCTGAGAAATCGCGATAACAAGGTTTCATGGGAAATCCAAGATGGCTGCCTGGTGGCCATATTGGATTTTCGAATCGGACCAGAAAAGGTATCTTGCACAACTAGATCCCGAGGGGAACCTGTGTACCAAATTTGAGAAAGATCCATGCAGTAGTTCCTGAGAAATCGCGATAACAAGATTTCATGGGGAAATCCAAGATGGTTGCCTGGTGGCCATATTGGATTTTCGAATCGGACCAGAAAAGGTATCTTGCACAACTAGACCCCAAGGGGAACCTGTGTACCAAATTTGACAAAGATCCATAAAGTAGTTCCTGAGAAATCGCGATAACAAGAATTGTTTACGGACGGACTGACTGACGGACGGACGGACGACGGACGGACGGACGGACGGACGACGGACACTACGACGGACGACGGACCACGGACGAAAAGTGATTTGAACAGCCCACCATTTGGTGATGGTGGGCTAAAAATGTATTTCGATTCTCTGATTTCGAAGTTCTCATGATAATTTTTATCGCTTTAAGACCCATTTATTTCTACTTCGTGTGAAAAAATAACGGTAATTTATAACAGTGTATATATAAAGCACTTTTAATTAATTCATTTAAACAATACTTCCTAGTACAACTATGTACATATTTATTTGTTTACAACTGATTGACAATATT
>JAVTVY010015456.1:0-65965 GCA_036873755.1 Hanleya hanleyi
ACAGTCATTTATCACAATCGTCCTTGTTCCATAGTAAATCCCACTATCACACTGGGTATATTCCATGTGGATGTAGTACAGTCATTTATCACAATCGTCCTTGTCCCATAGTAAATCCCACTATAACATTGGGTATATTCTGTGTGAATGTAGTACAGTCATTCATCACAATCGTCCTTGTCTCATCGTAAATCCCACTATAACATTGGGTGTATTCTGTGTGAATGTATAGTACAGTCATTTATCACAATTGTCCTTGTCTCATAGTAAATCCCATTGTAACATACTGTGTGAATGTATAGTACAGTCATTTATCGCAATTGTCCTTGTCCCATGGTAAAATCCCACTATAACATTGATGTATTCTGTGTGAATGTAGTACAGTCATTTATCACAATTGTCCTTGTCCCATAGTAAATCCCACTATAACATTGGTTGTATTCTATGTGAATGCATAGTACAGTCATATATCACAATTGTCCCTCTCTCATAGTAAATCGCACTATAACATTGGGTGTATTCTATGTGAATGCATAATACAGTCATTTATCACAATTGTCCTTGTCTCACAGTAAATCCCACTATAACATTGGCTGTATTCTATGTGAATGCACAGTACAGTCATTTATCACAATTGTCCTTGTCCCATAGTAAATCCCACTATAACACTGGGTGTATTCTGTGTGAATGTAGTACAGTCATTTATCACAATTGTCCTTGTCCCATAGTAAATCCCACTATAACATTGGGTATATTCCATGTGAATGTAGTACAGTCATTTATCACAATCGTCCTTGTCCCATAGTAAATCCCACTATAACATTGGGTATATTTCGTGTGAATGTAGTACAGTTATTTATCAAAATCGTCCTTGTCCCATAGTAAATCCCACTATAACATTGGGTGTATTCTGTGTGAATGTAGTACAGTCATTTATCACAATCATCCTTGTCCCATAGTAAATCCCACTATAACATTGGGTGTATTCCGTGTGAATGTAGTACAGTCATTTATCACAATCGTCCTTGTCCCATGGTAAATCCCACTATAACATTGGGTGTATTCTGTGTGAATGTAGTACAGTCATTTATCACAATCGTCCTTGTCCCATGGTAAATCCCACTATAACATTGGGTATATTCCGTGTGAATGTAGTACAGTTATTTATCACAATCATCCTTGTGCCATGGTAAATCCCACTATAACATGTCCTATAACAATTGTTATCATGACTGTCAGCAGAATTACTTCACAAAATGCTAGGTTGAGAATTGAAAATGTTAACTCAAATATGGAAAAGGAGTTAAGAAAATTATCTATAATGATACAAGAAAGACTAAAATTACAACATATATTTAAGGAAGTACTTATAAAAGAATTTTGCTGTATCATTAATTGTCTCTGTCTAGCAATTTGTGTGAATTGAGCCAACCTTAGCCATGTGGATATGTGTGTCAATTAGTAATTGATTATGCAGCTTCATTTCAGATCAAGTACAAACAGGACAGGATGTGAATGAATGGGCCACACTAGCATGACTGGGCTAGGTTGAGAATTGAAAAAAGAGAATCCAGGGCATTTGCCCCACTGTACAAATTGATGCATGTACATGTTTGTCTTGTACAAAAATTCAAATATGTGTCCCATACAGTCATGACAGTACCAACATTTAGGTCAAGAAAAGAGGTAAAAATCACTGTCAACCAAAATATCATGATAATGTTAAAAATCATGAAGATTTATTTATAGATAAATGAAGTGGAGGTAGTGGAGTCATTTACCAAAATTTAGGTCAATGTTTTCTGAGTTACAATGTAGGCTAAACTTGATTGAACATGACAAAATATCGAGATTTCATCTTTTCATCAATTTTCTGAACTGTCACTTGCGATAGTGAATTTTCACACAAATTCACTGAAATGACTGCGAATGAATGGTATTTTTCAGTGAAATTTCAATAAAATTTTGGTCTCCTTTTCTCCAGGTTAGACACTGGTAATTTGTTAAGGATTCAGTGGCACTGTAATGTTATGGAGACAATTTGAACAACTTCACAACTCGTCTACGCCCTTGCAGTACAATTTTGCTTCTCAAGCTATCTTAATTTCATTATACATTATGGAGGGGCTGGAACTGCTATTACAAACATTACAGACAATTCGATATGCAGAGATATCTTCACCAGCCAAGTCCACCATACCATGAACCACCATACACGGTTTTGGATGAAATGGCAAGTGTATTTGTCCCATTGTTGTATCAAATTGGCTTTATATGACGTAGTCCAATATGAATGATGTGACTGGAAATGGAATATGTCCTCCTTTAATATGTTGATGTCTACCATGTCCGTACATGTACAGCCCAATCGAACACCCAAACAATAAAAGACAAGCTGTCAGTCACCAATTGTATTGGACTATATAAGACATTGCTGTTGGGCTGAGCCAAGCTGAACCCTGTACCCTAACCCAAACCCTATATACTTATACCTGATATGGTTTAACCCAGACAAGATGGACACAATAACCTACATGTACATGTAGCTATCTACATGTATATGCCCAGCTGCCATGGATAGAAAACAGCAGCTAAGGGGTCAGAGTTGATTTGGGGGCGGGGGTCATTACACCAGTTAGGAAAAAAACAGTATGTATAATATTACTGCCATTATTAAAGGTAGCGAACAGAGGTTCAGGATGTAGTGAACTTGGTTTAGTGAAGATGATGAAGCGAGATATGCAAACTACACAGAGGGAACTTATGCAGCGTGTATCTAAAATATTTGATACTTTCTGCGGTAAATGTACGTGTGTATGATCAAATCTGTTATCATGAATCATTCACATTTGCAAACTAAGAAAAACAGAAATATATCCAAAACAGGTCATTTCCACATAAACGTTGCACGGGTGACAAATTTTCACTTTCCCTCAGCATACTTAATTGTGATTTTTATTTAAGCTATATTAATCAAAGTTTCAAGAAAGTAGGTTTTTTGTCATCTGCAACTGTCAGGTTTTCAAAAATTTGCACTCGAATATGGATGAACTTCTGAAACATTTTTTACTAAAATGTATACCAAATTCATGATTTCCCTCCAGACATAGAAACTTAACTCCACAAAATGTTTCTTTGTTTTTGAAATACACCATCATGCCTAAGTTCCACAATGTATACCATTTTACAATTAAAGTAATTATTTCCAAAATAATTGGAAAATTTCACTGCGAGGTGTACAGTACGCCAATAAAATGAGCACTATAGATGCGGAGACGATGCGCAGACGATGCGGAAACGATACGCGCACGATGCGCAAACGATCTCCGCACGATGCGCAAACGATCTCCGCACGATGCGAATAACGTGCGGAGTTCCCTCGGAGATCATGCGGGCATTTATAGACTGCCACTTCGCACGATGCGCAAAGAATGCGTACAATTTATCATTGTCGTTAATTCGTAATTCCATCTGCAAACTGTGTGTTCTTTATAATATTTTCAATAAATTTTCAGTCAAACACGAGATATGTGTCTGAATCTGAATTATTTTATGATTTTACGACCTCCTTCGCCCGGCTTCGGTCCTGGAGAAACTTTCAAACCAGTCGCAATAAAGAGGTGCGAAAACGTGCCCCGATGGCGATAGGTTTTATTGTAGCATGAACCGAATGTGCTGATTGAGAGTATTATTCGTAGATGAACCTAACTTGAAAAAATGATACTCGTAGTCCATATGATAACACCGAATTCAATGTTAGACAACCAGAATCTAATGCCGAAGTCTTTCGCGCCATTGCTTGTTTACTACAAAAACACAGCCAATGAAAACACGGGATCCCCGGAACTCCGCCCACTGTAAACAAATTAATGGGTCACAGACCAGCACGTGATTGCGGGAGAAGTTATTTGTTTCCAGTTTCTAAAGAATGTGGGAACAACCGAGTGTCATTAATGAAATATAGAAGCGGGGCTTCCCTGTCGGGATAAATATCGGAAGATTTAAAACATATTACTCAATTTATTGCAGAAATTAGATGAAATACTAGGACTGAATATTTCCGAATATTTACGTGTGTGTGAGACACAAACAATGTTCTAGATTTATACTGTCGACGAATAGGGATGTCTGTGTGTTTACTGATTATCCGTACGGCCGTAATAGTAACTTTTGCCACGGCCCCTACAATTGCAAGATTTCCTTGTGGAATGTGCATAATTACAGAGCCACTTCACACAGAATACAAATATTTTAAATTTTGATTTTCATTAGAGGTAAATCCAGCGTGTCTGTCAGTTTCTTCTGTCTTCTTCTTGCCTACTTTTCTTTTCCCTCTGTTAACTTTTGAGCACTTATATCAATCAACTTCAAATTTTTGGGGGAAGATACCTGCTATATTTTTCACAGAGAAAGTGACCTTGCAGATTTTGAAACCACTGACATATATATATTAATTCAAGAATATCTCCGTGCCATTTCCAGGAGCTACAGGTAAAAGGTGAAAAGATCATGTGATTGTTTTTTTTTGTTTGTTTTTTTTTTTCAGCTTTTTTTGGTGCCGATTCTGAAAGATGTTCATGTATATATACATTTCTTCAACAACTGAATTTGAGAGAGAGTGACCTTGCAGATTTTAAAACCACTGACATATATATATTAATTCAAGAATATCTTCGCGCCATTTCCAGGAGCTACAGGTAAAAGGTGAAAAGATCATGTGATTGTTTTTTTATTATCTTTTTTTTTGTGCCGATTCTGAAAGATGTTCATGTGTATATACATTTCTTCAACAACTGAATTTCACAGAGAGAGTGGCCTTGCAGATTTTAAAACCACTGACATATATATATTAACTCAAGAATATCTCCGTGCCATTTCCAGGAGCTACAGGTGAAAGGTGAGAAGATCAGGTAATTGTTTTGGGGGTTTTATTTTTAGCTTTTTTTTTGTGTCGATCCACCTGGGGGAAAGTTGAAATTTCATATCCCGATAGTAATTCCTGCAACACCAAAACACCCATTATTTTTTTTCTCATATAAACATCGGTAGCCCCATTTGCTCAAATTTGACAGCAGCTCAGCTCCATAGTAAAGATGTCTCGCAATATTATTTAGTGTATTCTACACATAAATATACTAACACTCTGAAAAAATTAGATTGAAATTCAATCTGAATTGAAGATAATCAAATCAATCTGAGATTGAAATTTCCAGTCTATTAGATGGAATACATGCAATCGGAAAGATTTTGTTATGATTATATATTCCCCTTATATCTATGTTTTCTCTTCTCGCCGTGCATCATAATTGTTCGTTCATGTTTAGTCCCGAAGTGTATTGTATTGTTTAATGTAGTTCAATGTGCGAGGCGCAGTTATAAGCTCGTCTTAATGCGCTCCCACTTGCAAAAAAAATGCAATAAAGCATCGTTTAAACCAACGATTTTTCGCGGATTCAAATATATTGAATTTTCACTCTAATTGTTTTTGAGAGTAAAACAGTCGTGTGCACTCAGAAGAATATCACAATTGTGTTTATCACCTCTTAGGATCAGATCACCATGAAGATATGTGGTTTGCCCAACTTATCGAGCTCTAAAAACTCATCATAGCCATTAAGCATTAGTTTACTGAGTTTTTGAATTGATTACTTAGAATTTTGTTTGATCGTCGCTATATAGCTGAAATATTGCTGAATGCGACGTTAAGCCTTAATTCTCTCTCTCTCTCATAGCCATTAAGCTCAGTCAATATTTGGATGGGTGACCGGGTGCTGTACTGGCTGGGCTGATCAGTGTCCAGGGTAATAGGAACTGTGAGCACTCTAGCGTTCTGGCACAAGGAGGCACCGACGTGATATGACTGAATCAAGGTTGAAAACAACATTAAACCCTACTACTCACCCACTCCAAAAAAGACTGGGAACACTAGGTCTAGACACAAGCAGGTTTATCTCCACTGACTAATGAACCCTTATAGGTATACGAAGTATCATCTAGAAACTGGATAATATTGGTAAGACTTCGCAATGATATTTTTCAGTATCGTGCCGGTATATGGCATGATTCTCAAATTGAAAATCTACATTTGATTGAAGGGATAGGTTTCAAAATGTTACAAATTTATCCAATCAAGAATCAACCTTCTTTTCAAATATTGGCAGTTAGCAAAATATTCTGAACATTTTAAAATGTTTAGAATTTTTTTCTTATAATAATAAATGTCTGTAAGATATGTGTAATTAGTAATTGTGGTAAATGCCCATTGACAATATTTAAGCAAAAATTAGGTTTTCATAAACATTGAATCCCTACTCATATATGATTTTTTTTTTCTATATTGACTATATGAGAACATCAGAATGCCAAAAAATGTCCAGTGGAATATCAGTGATATTCTTCTCGTACGGTATTGCAAAGTATCAACCAAATGCCTGTCCTGAAATCGTTTTTAGTCTGTTACAGCCCGGTTAGCAGGAAACTTGTGCACGTGAACCAAGGTAGTAAATGACTGCTCCCTTTCATACCAGCCAACAACTAGGTCACCACTGGATTTCCCAGTTTAGCATTTCTCACATAATATTTCCCCGTTCTGAAGTAGCTGGAATTATTTTCTCTGTCCCTTTATGTGTATCAATAATGTGCAGCATTCATTCATTAAACGGAAAGAGAGGAAGATATTTTGTTCTCATATTTTCGAGTGTCACTATAATTCGGTCAAGCCGACTCATCGTCAATCACTGACATGCTTTGCCCACCCTAACTCTGAACTTCGTCAAACTGGTACGGTAGACTCTTTTGAAGTTCTAGATTTCTTGGCTTTATTCCGTCCATGTAACTGTACATATAAAATGTATTTATTGCATTGTTGACACTTTCGATTGTATGCTTTTCTCTCTTGCCGGAAAACGGACTTGGTTATTTAGCGCACGATGTCCGCATGATGCGATCGGGAGCTAGCTTCGCTGCAGGAACAAGCTTTTCATGTTCGCGCACGATGCGAGGATCGTTTGCGCACGATGCGGAGATCGTACGCGCACGATGCGGAGATCGTTTGCGCACGATGCGGAGATCGTTTGCGCACGATACGTAAAGGGTTTGCGCACGATGCGAAGAGGATGTAGTGGTCATTTTATTGGTGTACTGTAGGTGTCCCGTCTGTCACAAAAACGGATGATTTTTTAGGTTTCTCTTGAGTACAATAAATTTTAAGAAGGAAGAACAGCCAGTAACATTATTATTTATCTACTGTAACACCTCTGAACCAGCTGCAATCAATTGTTTCATTCTTGGTCAAATACGCGGATATTCCAAATCTGTCCCGTCTGTCACAAAACGCTTCAAAAAGCAGCCATAGATTATTGAGTTTTGCGTTCATATGGCCCCAAATCAAACAATGTTTAGTAATCAAGATGCAATGAACATTCTGATGAATGCACAAACCTATATGCCTTCAAACATTAAGTTTGCAATACAAAATACATACAAATGTGTAAATATATTAAATTGTGACAGACGGGACATGTGACAGACGGGACACTGAACTGATAACATTAGATTTTGTAAAAATATAACCTAAAACCAAACAATGTGAAGTAAACTAGTGCACAATGAGCATCTTAATTGTGGCATTGATCTGCATGATTAAAAAAAAGTCTGGAAACAGGAAGATAATTTATGGGCCATGAGATAATGTCCCGTCTGTCACGATACGTTGTCCCGTCTGTCACGTCACTAATTGGCAAAAATCCATAATTATTCTTCTTCATAGAAAAACTGTTAACCCTAACTCTGATTACTTGATTAGTCCACTAACATCTGATTTACATTAAAAGTTGATTTTCATTTGAGAAGGAGATAGAAATCTATCTTGTCTATTCCTTTTTCAAATGCGTGGTACCTGCTTGTCCCGTCTGTCACATTTGTCAATTCTAGTTGTAAAGAAAATATTATTAATAATTATTTCAATGTTTCTGTCTTAAGTTAAAGGACAACTAGTTCACTAACCACTGATAAGTTTTTGCTTAGATTTTTATAAACTTTAGTTTGGTAGAGTGTTGTGTTAACATCACAGCGTGGCTACTTGTGTCCCGTCTGTCACGCTGGAAATGACCAACAGAGAGAAAAGTTATATTCTGGTATGAAATATATATCATTTCAAGGGTCAGTCAATCAACAGTACTCCCGACATTTTAGTATAGATTCAATTTAAAATAACATGGTATGTATATGTTCAGTCATCACATTCAAAATGAAACATTTAAACTGTAGACCACTCTTGCTATCCCATAATGACAGATTTATATACATGTATATAAAAAACACACCAAACACTGCGACAACAGGATAATGGACAGTTTACTGGAGTATTCAAATTGAGCACAATGGAAAGCTGACAAATAAAACAGGACATTATCTTAGTCTGTGCAAGTAATCAGATTTGTTGGTGACTGGTGAAAATTTGAGGTAAAATCTCTGATTGCAATGCCAGTACAAGGGCGTAGACAACGGGCGTCAAGGGGGGGGGGGGGGCTTCAGCCAGAAGGGTTAAACTAATTGCAATCGGTCAGAGAACAATGCAAAAGTTTAGTGATATCGGACTCTTTAAGACCCCGTGTGATTTTCTGCGAGAAACGAATAATGTGCTCCAATTCAATCACATATATCGCCCATTTGGACGAAAACGAGAGCCGAGCTGCAGAGTGGCTGGAGAGCCTACCTGGAAATTCTATCTGGAGAGCATGGTTGGGGAGCCTGGGTCAGAGCGATAGTTTTCCGAATAGCAGTTTAATATAAAGCAAACATTTTCCAATATAAACGAAATAGTGGTCACTGGGAATAAAACAACCCTGGGATTTTCCACTCCGGAATAGACACCCTAGCTACTGCTTTTCGGTGAAGTCAGTACGTTGCCATGGCATCAGTGCAAGAAAGCCCATAGAGTGTTGAGCTCAGTTAGCACATTGTTGTAGCATCTCGCTTTCACCCCGAGAAAAACAATTCAGTGATTTGTAACTTGATGCATGTAATTGTACTACTCAGGATGAGTTGACGCAATCTTCCTGCAAACCTGATCAATATTGGGATAAAACATGTTTAAAAACATTTCTAAACCTTTGCAGAGTTCTCAAATGGGCTTAACTCTGAGATATAAGGGCCTCTCATAATCACTTGTTTAAAAGAATTTTCAAGGTATCCAGCTCCAACTCTTCACAGTGTTGATATCCAGCCAACAATGGCAAAACAAAATTAAACTTGCCAATATCCATATAACTGACAGGACTGATGAGATTTTTTGACTGCATATTTTGAAAGTAATGACAATTAGAACATCCTGGTAGTCCTAAAATGACATTAAAAACCTATTTTGAGGATTTTTGGTTGTACGGTCTTGTGTATCAAACTTGACAAAGTTCACAAATGATAAATTGTGTTTTCATTCAACTTGAATATTTTGTGGATTTGCATCATGAAGCCTGAGTTTTATGTGTGAATCAGCTCGCTATCATGTGTTTAGGTTATGTGGGCTCCCAGAGATTGACCTGAGGTGTAGTTGTGCACACCCTATGTAATGGTATATGTGAATCAGCTGGCTATCATGTGTTCAGGTTCTGTGGGATCCCAGGGATTATAGACCTGAGGTGTCGTTCTGCACACCCCATGTATGGTATGTGTGAATCAGCTCGCTATCATGTGTTCAGGTTCTGTGGGCTCCCAGGGATCATTAACCTGAGGTGTTGTCGTGCACACCCCATGTATGGTATGTGTGAATCAGCTCGCTCTCAGGTGTTCAGGTTCTGTGGGCACCCAGGGATTATGGACACGAGGTGTCACTGTGCACACCCTATGTAATGGTATGTGTGAATCAGCTGGCTATCATGTGTTCAGGTTCTGTGGGCTCCCAGGGATTATAGACATGAGGTGTCGTTGTGCACACCCTATGTAATGGTATGTGTGAATCAGCTGGCTATCATGTGTTCAGGTTCTGTGGGCTCCCAGGGACCATTGACCTGAGGTGTCGTTGTGCACTCCCTCTGTAATGGTATGTGTGAATCAGCTCGCTATCATGTGTTCAGGTTCTGTGGGTTCTGAGGGACAGGTGTCGTTGTGCACACCCCATGTAATGGTATGTGTGAATCTGCTGGCCATCATGTGTTCAGGTTCTGTGGGCTCCCAGGGATTATAGACCTGAGGTGCCGTTGTGCACACCCTATGTAATGGTATGTGTGAATCAGCTCGCTATCATGTGTTCAGGTTCTGTGGGTCCTGAGGGAGTATAGACATGAGGTGTCGTCATGCACACCCTAATGGTATGTGTGAATCAGATCGCTATCATGTGTTCAGGTTTTGTGGGCTCCCAGGGATAATAGACATGAGGTGTCGTTGTGCACACCCTTATATAATGGTATGTGTGAATCAGATCGCTATCATGTGTTCAGGTTCTGTGGGTTCCCAGGGATTATAGACATGAGGTGTCGTTGTGCACACCCTTATATAATGGTATGTGGGAATCAGCTGGCTATCATGTGTTCAGGTGTTGTGGGTTCCCAGGGATAATAGACATGAGGTGTCGTTGTGCACACCCTGTGTAATGGTATGTGTGAATCAGATCGCTATCATGTGTTCAGGTTCTGTGTGATCCCAGGGATTATAGACATGAGGTGTCGTTGTGCACACCCTTATATAATGGTATGTGGGAATCCGCTGGCTATCATGTGTTCAGGTTTTGTGGGTTCCCAGGGATTATAGACCTGAGGTGTCGTTGTGCACACCCTATGTAATGGTATGTGTGAATCAGATCGCTATCATGTGTTCAGGTTCTGTGTGATCCCAGGGATTATAGACCTGAGGTGTCGTTGTGCACACCCTTATATAATGGTATGTGGGAATCAGCTGGCTATCATGTGTTCAGGTTTTGTGGGTTCTTAGGGATTATAGACATGAGGTGTCGTTGTGCACACCCTATGTAATGGTATGTGTGAATCAGATCGCTATCATGTGTTCAGGTTCTGTGGGTTCCCAGGGATTATAGACCTGAGGTGTCGTTGTGCACACCCTATGTAATGGTATGTGTGAATCAGATCGCTATCATGTGTTCAGGTTCTGTGGGTTCCCAGGGATTATAGACCTGAGGTGTCGTTGTGCACACCCTATGTAATGGTATGTGTGAATCAGCTCGCTATCATGTGTTCAGGTTCTGTGTGATCCCAGGGATTATAGACCTGAGGTGTCGTTGTGCACACCCTATGTAATGGTATGTGTGAATCTGATCACTACATGTGTATCATGTGTTCAGGTTCTGTAAGATCTTAGGGATTATAGACCTGAGGTGTCGTTGTGCACACCCTGTTTAATGATAAGAATTAAGGGTCTCAGCTCCTGTTTTATAAAACAGGACTGAGACCCTTAATTCTTATTCTATAGATGCTGATCGCTCGAAAATTAGCATGACGTGGTTGTATTTCTCACGGAAACAAATGGGGAATATCCCTTGAGAGTAATCCGGATTCCCGCTGTTAGTTGTAAATTATAATACGAGTCTTGTAATGTTGTTTTTCTTTTCGAGAATGCATATATATTGTTTTTGCAAACGTCGATGAAAATCCTATATAAGTGACATGTCCATATTAATTTCCATATAATAATAATTTCTACGATTCTATGATCTATCAAATCAATTTTCTATAAAAGAATTAATATTTTAACAGAAATACCTGAACCCAATCTAGCCCCAGAACTCGGTTCATGAAAGCAGTGTTATTGAGAGAATACTCGAATAGACTGCCCACAGAATGTTTAGAACGGATTCCAAGCCCTGTGATTGAACTTAAATGGTGGGTTTCATTATTTTGGGTGGAGAAGATGTCGTATGAGGTATCGTTTTCTGGCTGGTGGACATTTTGGTCCGACAGCTAGAAGATTTTCCCGTTAAACTGGCAGACCCTACATTCAACATCATTCAGTATTATAAAATATCTTGCAGGGGCTGCATGGCGAACTAAAAATTACCGTCCCAAGAAAAAGTACATACGTCTTTAAAATATAATTACCAGGTCAATCTAAAATCCAGCTTTCTTGTTTATATTTATCGCGAAATCGACAATTTCGAGGTGAACACCGTAAAGAACATGTCAGCTTTACCCGGGAAAAAAACCCCTCTTAGCAGCTTTCCTTGATTTGTGCTATACGAATGACGTATTCAAGCAATAAAGGCCGGTCTTCCCCAGTTCTATTATTATACAGAGTTGAGTGTGCCATGCGCTCGTCAGGAACAGGTCCTCCACGTAAGGCTTAGTTAATTATAAAATGAAAGCGACGCAGGTAAGACAATAGCATGTAGAGCACTCACAAGATAACACTTTATATGGTCTTTTTACTTCCTGGGGCAACCCAAACCACATTATTTGGTTCATTACAGCACGAATATCTTCAATAAATAATTACATGAATGAGAAGCAACTATTGCGAAACAGTAAGTGAACAAAATATTGTAATGTATATTCAGCACCATGTCTGTATTTTTTACAACATTAATAAACAAACAGTATAATCTGTATTCATGGTTTGGCCTAACCGGGAGTTTTTGCCACAATAGTCACACTTCAAATTATTGAATGGCACACTTCTGTTCATATTTGCCATCGCTATGTTACTTTACTACTATATACGCACATCCATCAATTAAATATCGTACGCATTGATGACAAAAATATTTAGGCCTGTCTGTTTCGGGTGATACGTTGTACAGAACAGCTTTGGGGATTTTCTACTTACAAAATATTAATTGTAAAATATTTTTTTTTTGTTATTTTACTCCAGAAATATTTCTTCACGAGTCATTCAACTATGGATAAAAAAAAAACACAACAAAAATAATTGACAAAATTGGGATTCGAACTCAAAATTGACAGCATTGTTGATTCACAACCAAACGCTCTAACCACACGGCCAAGAAGCTATGCAACATCATCAAAGGCTCTTACAATGCCAAAATAACGCCGTCTTCCAAGTGAACAGAGAAATCAAAACTTATTTTAAATTTCATGGAAATATGAGACCTTCAACCAAAATGATATTTCAATATATGTTTGTGTTATATTTGATAAAATTGAGAACATGGAATTAGATTTTGGTTGGAGGTGTCATATTTTGAATATAAAGGGAATTCCCTGTGAAAATGTATCAGAAAATATAAAAGCGACCAAGCGTTCATTTTCCAACGTTCATCGACGCCGTTTTACGTCACCATTGACTGTGAGAGTTTTCAGTTTATAACTTCGGTATTTTATATGTATGAAACACAACTTTTCATGCTGATATGGAAAAATATTTTTTTCGATTTACAAAGGTGACAGCAAGAGGGTTTTTTCCCGGGTAAAGCTGACACGTCCTTTTCTCTCTATAAACATATGATGGCTTCGTCTGTTTACAGGAAAAACATGAGCTCTTTACATATCGTAATCGACGATTTTTGCACAAATAAACTACTTCAAGATGTGCTTATTCGAGAACCGTGAGACCCAGTATATCACAATTATTCTCAGCATACCACACGATCGTGGGTTTTTTTCTCTGAAAACTGAAATTCTTTCATACGGAATATTTCATTTTGGTTCCTAAATTACACATCATAGGGAGAAAAATCCTCGATAAACAGCGCCGGGTTTTTTTTTATGCAGAGTCAACCGTTGATTGTTGTTGACGAGCTCCACAGTAGAAGATTAAGGAGAATGGAGAGAGAAAACCAGCAGTAATTACTACTGGAAGGGCATCTAGTATAATTACGGATTTTGATTAACAAATTAGATAAAAATTAGTTTTTAATCATTGATATTTACCGAGATTTGGGGTCTCCAACCGTTCCCTCTCTCTGTCCTTGAGTGGCATCGTCTCTTCGCGGTAATGCCGTTCATCTTTAATCAACTTTGTAGCTGGATCTCCCTGGCTGTCACCTCGTTCGAATGCTTGGTACTTCCGTTTGCTCGTCGATCCAGCGGTGTCCACCCTGAACAGCCTTCCGTTAGTATGAGTATGACGAGGCACAATGTCATATTCGATGACATATCTTGATGTGAACGTTAAATCTTTCTCGGCCACAGGTATGAATTTGGGATTACGAATGCACTGTTTAGCTCTCTCTCCATTGTACTGGAAATGCTCGAAGCTTATTCTTGAGGCGTTTAGTAATTCGAGCTTAAATTCCTCGTTCAGCAATGTAACTCCTATCACTTGCCTCGGGAGCGAACTTCGACCACCCTCTTCTGCATTTTCCGGTTTTTCGTCAGCTATACCGAAATGAATAGTTCCATTTTGCCTCGAATTCAAGCAGGCGGAAGCAAACGGTAGCATTTTAGCAACTATTTTTTGCGACAACTTATCGTTTGTTTTGTCTTCTTCACTCCAAGATCGTGTGTCAAACTGTTTGAATTCGTGGATCGCCTGGAGCATGTTTCCACGATCGCCCTCAAAACAACTGAACTGGTTACCATGGGTATAGTTAAAGTCACTGGAGACGTCAGCTTTGTCAAATTCGTGTGGGTCTTGCAGTTCACACCGTTGGTCTGTGGAACCAAATGTGGCCCCGTCATTCGTATCCACATAATTTGCCATGTTTTTCTTTTCTAACTGTGAACGGAAGTGAATGTACCAGTCAGCTCGTCTCAGTGGTCGCCCATACAGTTTCGGCTGAAAAAGAAGACAATAGAAGTTAAGTGTAAATTTATATCATGTATATGCTATGATGATTATGGAACTGTACAGGCAATACATTATGGAGTATTGTCAGATACTGTAGTTTCAAGTCAAGCTGTTGAGAGGAGCAGCAAACGACGCCTGTATGGTACATGTAACAGTTTCCAAGTTCTAATTGTATATAACTACAAATTTAAACTATGTTGTCACATTGCATCAGTTTTTTTCTGAGTGTTGCAACAATCAGACAAGGTGGTGAAATACGTTTCAAACGCCACATACAAACAATCAGATAGAGGCGGGTATGATCGACACGTGACATCGCATTAGCGTTCCGGTTGTCATGTACGAAGTTGCGAGAAGTAGTTAGGCCATGAGGTCATGTCTATAACCTTTTTTGACAAATTACAGGAGGTATGATAACCATGTATACATGTCGTACATAATCATATACCAAAACATAGTCCTCGTATCAGACTAAATGGAATATGGAAATAAGATATTATCTATATTACCGAATACCATTAACTAATCGTTCTGGAAACCGGTCAAGATTAAACCGATCGGGATTGAACCGGAATTCGGCCATGTTAATCCGCTTCGATTGATTACATAGACATGTATAGTTTATGTATGGAACACATTATGTTCTATAGAATTATAAAAGAGTCAGTATTTTGAAATGTAATTTTAGAGAAGAAATAGTGACCAAGCCAATGACAGCTTCTTTGTTTATTAACTGGTGACGTTACGCTGTAGATAATATAACAGCTTTTTCAAACAAGAAAATGACTGCACAAAAGTAACAGTGGGGAGATATTTCTTTGTGATCGCCATACCTTCATCATCAAACGGAAAGTTGAAGAAAAGGTCCCGAAAAGTGAATGGCAGTAGCTGCACAACCACACACATAGACCACGGACATTCCTTCACAGAAAATTAAAAAGTGTCCACGGGTTCATACTCAAAACCACTCACCTACACCACGAACATTCGTCCACCTGTTCACAACCACTGACGTGGAGCAGGGATACTTCGTGGAAGGCAAACTTACGCATGGTCTGGTTTCACTCTCTCAGTCTATCAGTTAGACTAGATATATTATATTTGTTCACGTGTACACGCCCATGGGATTGGACAGACAACGTTTTGTCCGACATGATCGTCTCGTTGAGTCCATTATGACAAGTTTAGGGGAACTGGATCTCGATTCGTTTAAACTGAGAGACAACTGTGGCACCATCTTTGAACAGGTTGTTCCCAGAGAGGCGGCAGAAAACATGTATAGTTCTATTCTGCGATGATATGATATATTTGATATTAAAGGAAACATATATCAAGCTTCAATATGTGACATTTCGTCATATCTCCCCTGACACTGTAAAGCAGTAGAAGAACTCGATCTGTCCTACTTTTGTTAAGCAGTAGAAGAACTCGATCTGTCCTACTTTTGTTATGTATTACATTTCCGAGAAACTTATTGATATCCCTGGTGAGAGGCTGTCACCAATGTCAGTCAGTGTACTATATTTATAAATTATTACATGACTCTAATGTAAGTTGGCGTAAGTAGTAGGAAGCCGTGAAATTCCTTCCGAAAATTGCCATTGTGGCGTGACGTGACGATGTAAAGGCCCATTCTCACGATGCGATTTGTAGTAACCACTCAGCGGGGGAAACCAATCGCATGAAATAGGACCTGCCCTATTTCATACGACTTGTAGCATGCAACTAAAATCGCACCAGTGTTCTCACGATGCAAACGAGTTGTATGCTACAAGTTGTTACTATAAATCGCACGGTGAGAATGGGCCTTAGGGAGTACACAATGTGGATTTGGCCGTACATTTGGCCCACTGCGCAGCCAGTTCTGCGCAGGTGTGGAGGTCACTTGTGGAGGTAATGTGGAGGTGTGCGTGGGAGTATTCTGCGCAGGTATGACGTCACTTCCGGTGTGCGTGAATCGGGCGTGTGTATTCCTCCACGGTGATGCGGTCTGGTGGTGATGCGGTCTGCCTCCGCGGACAGAAAGTAGTCCCAAATACTCCGGCAATCTCCGGCAATCTTCAGGGGCGAGAGGGGTCCCTAGTGTACCGATTGGGTCGAATGATGTATCAATGTGAAGTATTCGTGAAGGGGCATCCGACGGGATGGGAGTGACGTGAAACTTATGTCATTCTGCGCATGCGCAGTAGGCAAAGGGTATGGAAATAGACGTTTTGGGGTGTAGGTGGGCCACTATTGGTCCGATAGAGTCGTATGAGGTATCGATGTGAAGCATTCGTGGAGGAGCATCCAAGGGGATGGCTTTGACTTGGAACTGACATCATCCTGCGCATGCGCAGTAGACAAAGTGTATGGAAATAGACGTTTTGGGGCCTAGGTGAGCCACTATTGGTCCGATGGAGTCGAGCGAGGTATCAATGTAAAGCAGTCGTGAGGGAGCATCCGCCTGGGCTAGTGTGTCTCCCGTGTTCAGCATTCTGTGCATGCGCAAACAGGGAATTGTGGGAAAAGGGCATTGGAAGGAACGTTTTGTTATCGACATGGCCCCTAGTGGTCTGATTGGGTCGAGTGAGGTATCTTTGTAAAGCAGTCGTGAGGGAGCATCCGACTGGGTCGATGTGGGGTAGGAATATTGTTATTGTGCGCATTCGCAGGCAGGAAATTGTGGGAAAAGGGTATGGTAATAGACATTTTGGGGACTAGGTGAGCCCCTAGTGGTCCGATGGTGTCGTATGAGGTCTTATTTTGAAGCTCTCATCAGGACCATCCGACTGTGCTAATGGTACGTCCATATAGTTTGCGCATACGTAGTCTGGCCGTAGTAGAGAAAACAGGCATTGTGGGGGTGCGTGGCAGTGTATTTGACCAACCAAGATGGGTTCATGGCTGTGGTTTGTTGGTGTGGTTCCTTCACACAGGCGTCATTTCCGGTTTCACAAAAACTACCTCCGAACACAGAAGAGTTCCAATTTTCCGTTAGACGTTGGGGTCCGGATTTTCCATCCGGGTTTTCCTCGGCAGGGCCTGGCCCGGCCGCAGCGCGCGGGTTATCCGGCCGCGCGCGGCATCACCGGAAGTGCGCGGGTGAATTTCGGGTCAAAAGTTAAAATGTCACATCCAGGTCAAAAGGTCTAAGGTCCCCCTTCCGGCAAGGTTCGGCCCTCTCCGGGCCAATAGATAGCCTTTATGGAATGCACAGTGTCCGCGACAATATCGCCAGCACTATGCCCATGTTAAATGGTCAGTGGGGAACCCTCAGTACTGTGTTGGCATGAAAAAATACATGAAACCATGGAACTTATAGAAATAAACTTAATAGAACGATAGGTGTTGGACCAGTCTCCCGCCGTATACCTGGTCTTTACCCCCACCTCGAACCGCTGTAGTTTTTTTACTCCTCAGCCCCTGCGGGCTAAGGAGTATTGTTGTGGCCCCAGCAGTGTGTCTGTCCGTCTGTCCAAGCCGTATCTCGAAAACTATTTCGAGGAAGTTGTTGAAACTTACAGGTTATGATCCTTTTATTTTTTACTTGTGCCTTTGAGACTTTCAGGTCAAACCGGTCATTATTTATTTTTTTACAATTTTTTTTATTTTTCTACCATTTTCCAGTCTTCTAAAAGGGGATCTGGAAGTATGCATACATTACCCCTACTTTTATACTGATTTACATACTCTTATTTGCATGTAGCCTATCAAAGAGCTCCATAGTAAAGTTGTGTTTCAGCCATTGGTTCAGTGTAGTGAATGACTGGCCATTGGTTTGGTCTAGAAGTATATTCCTCTGCATATTCAGTGTCGTATCCCTACGCTGTTGAGAAAAAAATAGTCTGACATTAAAACTGTGAAAATCGAATTGTTATTTCGTCTAAAAGTTCTCAGAATGGATTTGAACGATAATAAACGCCTGTTTTATCGAAAAAGGGCAACTTGTCTTGTAACAGAATTGTAGGAACCCGTGAGATTCTGTCAAAAACGAAAGTAGTCAAAAACGAAAGTAGTGCCCATGTGTTTGTGCTGCCTGCCAACACATCCGATGATGGGAGTTGAGTTTTCAGTTGTAAAATGAACTGTAGTCGTCGGCCAGTACAAGTGGTGTCTCGCATAACAAGTCCTCTAAAATATACTTCATGGAAGATAGCGAAAGGTATGGCCAACCCAATAAATTAACGCAAACATCATCATCGTTGCTGCTGCAGTGTTGTTGTTGTTGCACTGACGCTAATGCATTACCAACGGAGATTCGTCAGGGAGTTTCAAAATTCTATCTCACATAATGATGGTATGTGATTTTCGGCTATCGGCGCCAGTTTTTCTTAGAGAAGTGAAATTCTCCACAGTATCTGTATGTAATTTGTGCATTTTTATTCTGAAATTTGAAGGAAATCTGTTCAGGATCAAAGAAAATCTCCAATACCTCACGTAGGTTTTTTTTTCAAAGCACAATGAAGTTGGGCTTGCAATGTTATAACATTGTGACTAGGCACTATGAAAATAACATGTGAGGTATTGAAGGTTTGTTTTGATTCTGAATAGATTTCCTTCGAATTTCAGAATAAAAATGCACAAATTACATAGAGATACTGTGGGGAATTTCACTTCTCTGAGATGAACTGTTTCTGATATTTAGCCGAAAATCCCATCCCATCGTGATACAGCTCAGTAACTTTCGGTGGAAACATTGGCGGCCATCTTTAATTGATGCAAAATCTTTAATGATATATATCTCTGATACCATTCAAGTACGTGTTCTATACGAAACTTGGTATGTAGCATCGATCAAGAGACCTGCAATGTATAACCACATCAGTTCCTCTGAGTGGTGGGAAGGATGGGCTGCCATCTTTAATTTATGCGAAATCAATGATGATCTATATCTCTGATACCGCGTTCAAGTTCTCGATGTAAAATTTGGTATGTAGTACATCATTGATGTATCAATAGACAGTTCTGGTTTTTACCCCTCGGCCAACTTTGGCCTAGGGGTATTGTCATCATGTACGGCTGTCCGTACGTCCGTCCGTCCGTTACCGCGATATCTACAGAACCGTTTCATGCATGGCAACCAAACTTGTTACATCTATTTATCTTCACGTAAATCAGAAGCCTATCGAAAATGAGTCATCTCGGACAATATTTTGCAGAGTTATGCCCCTTTTTACAAATAAAAATCCATTTATGATATGTTATTGTGATAATTTCAGAACCGTTCCATATACAACATCCTAACGTGATACAGTTGTTTCTCTTGACCTGAACTAGATGCCTATCGAAAACGAGACGTGTCAGAAAGTATTTTGCAGAGTTATGCCCCTTGTCCACTTATGATTTGTTATTGTGATAATTTCAGAACCGTTCCATATACAACATCCTAACGTGAAACAGTTGTTTCTCTTGACCTGAACTAGATGCCTATTGAAAATGAGTCGTGTCAGAAAGTATTTTGCAGAGTTATGCCCCTTGTCTAATAAAATCCACCAATTCCTATGTTAAGTTTGCATATAATTTCTAAATCATGTTTGTATACTATCACATTTATTTATTGATTGGATGACTGATTTATTGATTTATTCTCTTACACAATGCGAAGAACAAACGTATATCTATAGTGTATGTATTTATTCCAGAAACAAATTGATTTAAGAGGAGGAAAACTTTTTTTTTCAAAGAAAGTACACTTACAATACCAGGGGTAAATAGTTCTTCCGATGTTTTTGTCAGTTTTTGCCGGGGACTTCGATTCCAATACCAACAACTGTCTACTTGAAACGACTACTCTTAAAAATTAACAACTGAAAGTTAATGAATCAACTGGATTATTTTGAAAATAGTTTCGAAAATGAAAGTGATCAACACGAACAACAACAAAAACAACACACAGATAGTTGACACTGTCATTTGACGATCTGAAAATGATCTTTTTTTTAATGTGGTTGATTCCTTTACTGAATTTCATTTTTGTCCTGCCTCTGTAGTCTACATGGTGTCATTCTTTTAGCAGGTTAAGGAAAAGCTGCTCAATTCGGACAGCTAAAGTATAGGCTGATCTAGTTGAACAAAAGCTATTTTATTGCTTTCCATTTTATTTTGTCGAGTTAAATTCCCTTGAGGCGTTTTATCAACAGGAGATTTTCCGATTGCACCCTTGTCTCTCGCTCCATTTTTAAGTTCAATGAGAGTTCAAAGAATACTGAATATCTGCTTGAAGTGGAAATTAAAATATTGTCTGGTTGAATTTCATGTGAAAAGCCAATAGGGCACAGGTGATGAAATCAAATAATTTAATTCTAAAGCAATATAAAAGAATTAAATATTCTTTAGTTGTCCCCCGATACGCAAGTGGGAGGGGGACTTGGAAATACTGCCCGTCTGTCTGTTCGTCCGTCCGTCCTTCCGTCCGTTCGAACCATGTTGTGAACGCGATATTTCGAGAACAATTAAACTCATCAACTTCAAACTTGGGGGGGGGGGGTGACTTGACATCAGTGAGAAGATGGCTGGGATTGTTTGTCACCAAACTGCGTTATCGAAGATGGCCACCGTCGGCCATCTTAGATTCCATCCATCCCAAAGATGTTGTGAAAGCGAAATGTCGAACAGTTCAACCGATTGACTTCAAACTTGGGGGATGACTTAACATCAGTGAGAAGATGGCTGGGATTGTTTTTCACCAAACTGTGTTAACCAAGATGGCTGCCATGCATCTCCAAAATGTTAATTATGAACACGATGGTGTGACATTTTCTGTCTATCCATCCGTCGGAGCGTCCTTCCATCCATCCGTCCGTTCGTCCCAACCATGTTGTGAATGCGATATCTCGAGAACAGTTCAACCGATTGACTTCAAACTTAGGGGGTGATTTGACATCAGTGAGAAGATGGCTGGAATTGTTTTTCACCAAACTGTGTTATCCAAGGTGGCCACTATCAGCCATCTTAGATTCCATCCATCCCAACTATGTTGTGAACGCGATATCTCGAGAACAATTCAGCCGATCAACTTCAAATCCGTCCTTCCATCCTTCATAACGTCCTTCCGTCCCTCATACCATCCTTCCATCCCAACCATCTTGCGAACGAGATATCTCAAGAACAATTCAACCGATTAACTTCAAACTTAGCAGATGGCTGGGATCTCAGAAGAAAGTCACTCATTTTTCGGCATAACTATGCCACCGGATAGACAATTTGCAACATTGTCCTTCACAATTATATCTCCTTCACATCAACAACACCACACTCCTAGCAACAATTTACCATCACACAAAATATATATGGTGAATATATCCCGTGTGTGACCGTGTGAGAAGTCCATTTCCAGACAAGCTTTTTGGCGGGGGACCTGCGAGCTACTCAGCTTGTATCACAGTACCAGTTACATGTATACGTGTATGTATTATACAGCAAGCGGTCCCAAAAATTTGATTAAACTCAATTTGCACTGCCAAAAGCATGCTAAAAACTAAATTTGCCAGAAAAAAAAACTCAATTTGACCATGAATGGTCTTAAGCGAAATGACTTCTATGAATCTCTGCACCATGTCAGATATACAGTAAATTACCCGGGAACTTGAGGCCACTGATACGAGATTGCCATAATTGTCGTATCCCTACGCTTTATCGGAAAAGAGCAACTTGTACTTTGTCTTGTCACAGGATTGTAGGAACCTGTGAGATCTGTCAAAATCGAAAGGAGTGCCCATGTGTTCGTGCGTGCTGCCAACTCATCAATGGCGGAGTTGAGTTTTCAGTTGTAAAATGAACTGTGGTCGTCGGCCAGCTACAAGCAATGTCTCGCATAACAAGTCCTCTAAAATATACAGCGAAAGGTATGGCCAACCCAATAAATCAATGCAGACATCGTCGTCGTTGTTCCCCCCCCCCCCCCAAGCACAATGACGTTGGGCTTGCAATTTTGTAACATTGTCACTATAGGCACTATGAAAATAACATGTTTGGTATTGGAGATTTTTTTTGATTCTGAATAGATTTCCTTCAAATTTCAGAATAAAAATGCACAAATTACATACAGATACTTTGGGGAATTTCACTTCTCTGAGATGAACTGGCTCCGATATTTAGCCGAAAATCCCATCCCATCCCATCGTGAGACAGCTCAGTAAACTCGAGCCGGTAGATATTTCTTTCATCACATGGGCCATGTGTAATATTATGTATTTTTTCTTAAAAATATATAAAACAGGGGTTGAATTGTGAATAATATTTTAGAAATTTAACTGCCAGAAATGGGTTCAAATGCATTTCCAGTCATCTAGAATCCCAGAGCTTCTGGGGCCTAGGCGGCCGACCAATTTACATGGACGCCAGGGCAATAAGATCACAACTTTACATGTTTTTTTCCTGCAGATATGTACGTGGATACTTTTTATACCCCTGTACATAGTTGGCGTTATACTCGATTCCGATTGTCTGTCCGTCCGTGTATCCATCTTTTCATCTGTCCGAGTTGTGGCTTTGGTTTGCATTTCGCATGCCACAACTCATTGCTAATTATCCAAACTTCTACACTCATAAATACATCTTGGTCTAGACTGTTAAGGGGCTGAGGAGTTGTAGCACCTCTGGTGCCTCATGTTTACTCCACCTGTTGCTCTTGTAACTTGTAACTCCTCGTCAAAATTTTTGTGCTGGAATGGCCGCTTTTACCCTAGACCAAAACATGTACTTGGTCTGAGGGCTGATTTCACTGGCTCCCTATTTTACTGCAGTGCTCTTGCATTGTTTTCTGGACATTGATGGGTTACATTTGGCTCCATCTTAGGCCACTTATTGGCTACGTTCTCAACGGTGTTCAAGGCCGGTTTGACCGAATCCCACATGTCCCACATTGGGCATTCATGCATTATGCTCATATAGAAAACACACAAGACAGGGTTTTTTTTGTTGAGATCTCATTTTTTTTATTCAGCGAACAACAACAACGTGAGAACAAACACGTGAAAACTGAAGCCCAGAACAGGGGGTACATTGAAATGATCGGCGGCCCAATCATATACGAGTACATCTCGGTCCTCTGCCTTAGGGTACTCTTCAAACATCTGTACGATGGTAGATAAGGTTCTTCTCCGGCATCGATGGTACAGGTAAGGGTGCACTCCACGGATTTTGCCATTCGGCATGGAATAGACTATGGGTCCGTTTTTCGGCCACCAGTTGTCGTAAAACTTACAACCCAAATCACTTACATGTATATAATTTCTGAAAGAGTATGACGAAACTATTATTTTAAGATATAGCACTGCTATGTTATAGAACAATTAAACTTGAACATTCTCCATGCTTGCTTCATTTTTCCTAGAAAACCCCTTAAAATGTCGAAAAATGGTAAAATTCGGCTCAATTTCCAGAAAAATCTGTAAGAGCGATTTCAATTAAACTTCTTACTCACGTTACCAGATCCCTGGTCTCAACTTAAAAAGGCAAACAAAAGTGGGGGTCAACCTGCCCGTTTTTTGTCAGATTTTCTTCCCGTAAATGAGTTCCAATGTTCCAATACCACGTCTCTGTGCCTTCGTCCCTGAAGTTTGTTAAACCGGGATGGAGGGGCGGCAGGCCGTACGGGTCAAAGAATTCGCCCTGCTGTTCTGTCAACTACACGGCCACCCAATGTTCACCGGGCCGATCCATCGGGTCCGTGTTGAGAACTTCAGCAGCAGGATACACACGGTCTAATGGGAACACATCTCAGGCGAACACCCCTTGCAAGACCATACGTGTCCCTGGGTCATTCTTCAGCACAGTGGTAATCTGGTCTGTATCCATTATAGCTGGCAAAGTCACACAGGACGTTGCGCGCCTTGTCCACTTGACTGATGTTGTCAAATTGGGTGTAGCAGATCACATTGACGGTGATCCGGAGGGCTCGTGCAAAGTGAATTTCTAACCGAGAATTGCCTTGCTTGGCGACGGCCAGCTGATGGTCGTTCTCTAAGGTGGGGTCAGATCGAAACAGAACAACGTGTTTCCGTTCACGTAGTCCTCCCGACTGATCACATTCCCTTCGTCCTGGTTGATTTGACTGGTAGCTGTAAACAGGTTCTGATAGGCTCGAATGAAATTCCCGAGCCCAAAGTTCGGTGTTAAGGCCGTAGCTGGCACCTGCTGTCCGTCCACATACAGGGCCACAAAACTGAGGTGTCCCAATTGAACGGCTGGATTCGGTTTCACTTTTCGGACATACAGAACTGCGTCTTGAATGACGATCTTATAATCGGCTACATGCCCCTCTACGTCAGTGGCCATCAAGGCGAAGGTCGGAGGCGCCCATATCAGTCGAATTTTGGTGGGGATTTTGTCCAAGAGGTACCAGTGTTGCATGAAAAGGTCTGCGTGCAGTCGACCCAAGAGATTCACCGAGGCGCCGTTCGAGGTGAAAGCCTTCCGTTTGTTATACCCCGCATTGTCCACCGTGCCCATGTGCTCGCCTGTGTCTTGGTAGAATAAGGGGGCCGTCAGCTGACATTTTTAGCCTCGTCCAAAGAGCGTTTCGATGTAGGCTCGATAGGGGTACGTGTTGGTCGACTTAATGATGAGTTTGTCGCTGAGAAAAATATCCACCAGTTGAAACATAGAGTGCAGCCAGAGATTCATCGGGCCCACCGTGGCATTGTCGATGATTGTGGAGCCATCCCCATTGACGACCTTGGCTTTCACATACAAGATGGTATGGGCTAAATCTACATAGGCCGCATCCGCATTACTGATGGTGAACTCGGTGGGCCCTGTTTCGTTGATACTGGGGAGCGGGAGATGCTACACCCATAATTCTTGTTCGGCACTGGTTTGTGTGGGCGGGTTGTCCACAAATCAAATTCACTGTTGGTGGAGGTGGATTAAGGACATGTTTAAGAAAAGATATCCTGGGTCTTCGATGTGCGTCGTCGCTGGGTCGGTCGTCGACTGATGCGTGGTCTCGGTGGTGCAGGTCTTTTATTCCCTACGGTGCGTTGTGCTTTGGCTTCTTTGGCCCACCGTTCCAGTGCTTCTTTTGGTGCCGTACCCCCAAGACATCACCGGCGACTTGCAGTTTACTACGTACCGCGTGTTTGCCGATTGCTTTCACCTCACGCCTCACCAAGGGTAAGAACGTTTTGACGATGCTCCCGAGTATGTTCGCCAGCCCATGTCCTCGTTGCATGCGTGCGCCGGTAAAGAGCGGGAGGCCACCCCCAGCCTGTTGGGCATAATAGTTCATATAGCTGCGTGCATCGCACTCGTAAGGTACTTTCATTATACAAAATGGGGAGAACGTGATTGTCGGAAGTGAAATGTCAGCACCAATTTCCCTCGTTGGCATGCGACCGGTCGTCCCGTGCCAACTCTTATTTCCACCGCGATAATGCGGATGTCGGCTCGTCGTACAGGAATGTAGAGCATATGGGCGAAACTGAGTGACTTGATCTCCATACTTCTTTTTAATGGGGACCACCCGTAACAGAGGTGTGTTGATATCGCCCACGATGTGGTTGTCCACCACGTCCGAGTAGATGTAGGGTCCGTACATACCCGACTTCATATCCATCAGGATCTGGACCCGTGTAGGTCGGGTGAGTGAGACCCAACATTTGCTGTAGGGTAGGACATAGTACCACACTCACGTTGGCGGTGAGGCTGATCTGTGCCTTGTCGTTGTGTGCGTTGTAATCGAAGTCCACGTGATTCATGAAGGGAAAGGTTTTTATGGGTTGCGTAGTATTCGTGACCGCCCTTAGAGCCTTATAATGCAACAATCTTCTCAACGCCTCCATGAACTCCTTGGGGTGTCGTATTGGCCTTCGGGAAGCGTGAGTCGAGTGTCTTTCCCTTCGTAGGTCACGTCGTACCACATTTCATTGGCTCGCACGTTGTACCACGAGTAAGGGTATTGGATATCCACGAGTCCACATTCCCGTCGTCCAGGTAAATGCAAAGGTTGCGGTAAATGGGTCACGTACTTGGCCAAGGGGTTGTCAGGAAACACATCCAGCGAACTGTTACTGGGTAGGGTGAGATAAAATGGCGACTGAGCTTTCCTGCTGCTGCTGTTGGTTTTAATAGGTGTCCCAGCCCTTGGGCGCTAATCGTCGTGATCTTGCTACGTGTCATAGATCTTGATGGACGTAGTTTCAGGGGGTGCCGTGGTAAAAGGGGTGAAAAAGCAGGTGACCGCCGTTGTGGTGTTTTGGGGGGTGACTCCGGTTCCCACTCGGCTTCCCAAGAAGGTGGTGAGAGTCGTTGTGCGTGCATCGGTGAATCACGCTGCATCCAGGCCCAGCGCTGGGGGTTCCGCACCAATTCCTGTGGTACATGCATGTCTTTCAAGCCTTGAGCAAAGACCTCCCATCCTCGAGGATCCGTGTGCGACCTGCGTTGACGCATCAGGTCATTCACTAAATCTGTCATGTGGGTACCGGGGACCACCTGATTCTGTACCAGTAGTTCACCTTTATCATTCCAAGTCATGTTAGGATTCTGTTTCATCCGTTGTAATACGAGGCCAGCTTGTTTCTTGAACGATGCAGGTACACTCTTCAGGACTTCGTCTTCCACCCACTGTGGGGCTGTGGGTGGTACCCCACCCGGCTGTTGGAGCGGTGCTGAGGTCGGCGGTGTGTCACGTGGTGGTGGTGGTGGTGGTGGGGTAGACAGGGTTTTGTATTGGTTCATGAACGTCATGTACCGTTGAAGCGTCTCATTGTACCGTTGTACTTTCTCACTGTCGCTTAACCCCGGTCTTTGTAAGATCTGTTGCATCTCTTCAACGAGAGTGTTTGTCGTCTTCACCGTAGGTGGGACAGGGTAGGGCGATTGGAGGTTTTGAAGGAACCGTGGTTCGACGAGGACCATTTTCTTTCGTGTGGTTCATTGTCGACCAAAGAATCCACCCAATACTGGACCCAACACGGAAGCGGCCAACGGTGGTAAGATGACCCCGAGAAAGCCGCCTTTCTGCAACAACTTTTGCGGGCTACCTCCTGAATATTGAACAGAGACAATGATGTCAACCAAGATGTGGCATTAATTCTGTTATTATCCTATCATCAAACACACACCCCAGCTGAAGGAGCCACTGTGGGTGTGTTTACATTATTTTTGCATGTACACGTGGTGGGTCTCTCCGGAGAAGATTCCGGTCCGTAGGCCAACATGTTCGGGGGTGACTTGCCTGAGGTCGAAGAGCATATACCCTTGCTGAGGGATTGTCGCATCTTTAAAGGCTTCAAACGCAAACGGTGTGCGGCCGAGATACATCTGTCTCGCCAGGTGCAGCAGTTGAGTGGTATCTCTCAGGGTTTTGAAGACCACCATGCAAGGTAGTGGGCATTTAAGCTGATCTTCCGATGTTTTTTGTTTTTACTGAACAGATTCTGCACAATGTAGATGATGCTGAGCCGTCGATGATGGTTGCCTTTGGTAAAGGGTTGGGTGACCCGCGCATCCGTCGCCGACATGAGATCATCCAGAACCACTAAAGTATCCGGTTCCAAATCGGCCAGGTTGTTAGGTCTTCCACGAACGTGATGTGGGGCATTGCTGCATAAGCTGCCTGCCATCCTCCGTAACACCACACGACTCGGGTGGGGTGATCATGCTGTCCGCGTGTTGAAGAAGCTTCCTGACGAAGTGTGTTTTGCCGGAGCCCGTCGGTCCTGTGATGACGCAAGTGAAGGGAAGCTGCCACCGAGGGTCCATGGTTGGAGGTGTATCCGCTGTCGTGGTGACTCGCTCTTGTAAATTTGGTACGAGTGAACTGGGGTGGTGGTTACAACGACAACGTCGGTGGCCGTTGTCGATGGGCGTTTACTGTGAGTGATGAAATCCGGTGGGTTTTGTGACGCAGTGTGTGTACTTGGTGTAGAGCTCGATCTAGACTGTACACTCGATGGCTTGTACACGTGATGTGGTGGTGATAACTGGGCTTGTTTCGATGACGGGGTTTACTGGTGCTATCTGTAGACTGGTTTGACTGCCACTCACAGCAGGAGTTCTAAGTTGGTTAAGTAGAGTGCTAAGATAGGCAACGTCGTAAAACACACCTCCGTACAACACACTAAGTAGGTTAGCAATATCACCACAAAGCCCACTTGCGCTTTGCGCGTTTTGGGAGACGCTGTGTTCAGTGGCAGCTGTTGTTGGTCCATAACACCGTGTTCATGGTCGAACGTGGAATGAAGGATGACGGTAGTGGTGTCTGGCTTTATAGTCGTTTCACCTGGTTGGCCACGACCCAGGAATTGAAGGAACTTGGCCAGCCCTGCCATTTCCCGAAATGAAACAGTTTGCCACGTCGACGTTCCGTTTTCAAAAATATGCTCCACCGTGTAGTAGTCTTGCTTTGTTTTTACGACAGGCTGTAATTCCGTCTCGTAAAACGTCCCTAGCAACGGTTGCCCTTGAAGATCTTCCAGTTCATAGACTCGCTGATGTCGGGGTAGGTGCCGTTCAATCAGGAAGTGCTCATCGCTCCAGTTGGGCAAGTAGCTTTTCTCAAATTGACCTTTGACTTTACTGATCCGTACAGGGTCCCCGACCTTGAACACCACCTTCGGCGTTCGCTGCGATTGCCTGGGGTACAAGACACGCCAGACTTCGATTCGGTTCGATTGTAACCACTCACAAGTTTCGAGAGAACATCGATGTACCGCCTTGTGTTCTTATAGGTGAAATATTTATACATGCGGCCTTTGAATGTCCTGTTGAACCTTTCCACAATGGAAATGGAATTGTCAGAGCATTTCCATCATAGCTCTAGATTTGTATCTAATACCGCTTATGCCGGTGCTAGGGGCCGTGTGGTCATATCATCCAAGTTGCCACATGAACAGGTACAATAAAAGCGTACCTGAGATACAACACATATCACGAATCGTTAGATTCTTGGTATGTGCTTTAGAATAGGTTAACAAGAAGACTATTCTGTGAAGTCATGTGACGCAGTCAGTATGTCGGCACCTCTTCCCACTACCCTTATATGTGTTGTAATTTTTTCCTGTATATGGCGAGATTCTGCTGGTGGACGTTTCGTCCCCGAGGCCCGCCCCCTGTACAGACCTTTTGGTCTTTGATATATGTTGGCATTTGTGGGAAGTTGATGCTGGGTCGACATCGGGCATTACAGACTAGTCTTTTGTGTTAAATGCCGTCATTTACATCTGACGACGATACAGCTCACCAATCTCCAATGTACGAGTTGTCACAGCGAAACAGCTCACCAATTACCAGTATACGAGTTGTCAGAGCATTTCCATCATAGCTCTAGATTTGTATCTAATACCGCTTATGCCGGTGCTAGGGGCCGTGTGGTCATATCATCCAAGTTGCCACATGAACAGGTACAATAAAAGCGTACCTGAGATACAACACATATCACGAATCGTTAGATTCTTGGTATGTGCTTTAGAATAGGTTAACCAGAAGACTATTCTGTGAAGTCATGTGACTCAGTCAGTATGTCGGCACCTCTTCCCACTACCCTTATATGTGTTTTAATTGGTCTCGTTGCATGTATGGAAGAAAAACACCATCTGGGCTTTCAGAAACTGTTGGAACGGTCTGTTGTGGAATTCCGTGCCTTCGTCGGTTTGCAAATACAAGGGTTTTCGCCCGGTCCTGAAGATGTCCTTGAACGCCGCTATGAGACTCTTCCCCGTTTTCATCCGGATGGGTACCACCCACGCATACTTCGACAGGATCTCGATGCACGTCAAGATATACCGATTCCCATCGTTATGTTTAGCAAAGTCGCTAATATCGACCAAATCCGCTTGCCATTGGACATCTAGTCCACCCACGATGACCCAGTTCCGTAGAAAATGGCGACAGACAGATCGATGTAAGGTATAGGGGTCTTGTTGTTTGAGCCAATCTCGGACTTGGGCACGTTGTATCCCCTGGGGGTTGGCCGCGCGATAGACAGCCGACAATGCACTATAGGCCGCCAGACTGTCGGGACTGTAGTATAAGTTATCCAACACCGTCTCCAAGCGCTTCATGGTGACAAATAATGATGGACCCTGGCTCTATCTTTTATTTATAACTGGTATATGATGGTCCGGAGTTTCTTTCTGATCTTCTTCGTTGGCTTCCGCCAGCACATTGTCCATGGTAAGTTACCAGTCCAGCTAGTCTGATGATCGCTCTTCCTCCGTAAGTACTTGATCCACATCTGCCAGGGCACTGTTTCTACCCTCATCACCCTATTCAACATATCTACAATTTTCCACTGACCGACCTCGCCCGTCTACGCAGCCACATGGAAGCCATCTTCAAAGATCAGACTATGGCCGTCACATTGTATGTCGCTTTCGGGTAGATCTTACGCCACAAAGAGACGGACCAGTTACGGTATTATTATGCCAGTGCCAACAACCAAGTGTACGACCAGCCGTTCACCATCATTAACCGGGCGTCGCTAGAGACGATGCTGGAGAAACTGGATACCGTGGATCCCTTGAAATGGGCACAACGTCAACGCCCCAACACACAATGGGTGGTAGATAGGGTGACCAATGTCAAGTTTTACCTTACCAAGCTCACCTACCACCCCCAACGGCTGAATGCGTCACCCTTGCACTGATGAATAGCAGAACATGCCGTATAAACACTCCATGTCTACATGCTGATTGTTGACTTGAGCTCAGTAAACACTTGTACCTAATGTGACGGTGCGTTAAATAATAAAACATGGTGTTTGATATTTCATTTTGTTTTTGCTGTGAACATACTAAACATGAGCAGTGTGACTAGCGTCACAGGACCTACGAAGTAGAGTAGGCATTAGGACTCGAACGCGAACTCAACCCTTGGAATTCCCCACCCCCAGTTGAAATCCTGCCTATATTAAGATGGGCATCGCCCAAGTCAGAATCGCCAGTGATTTTCATCAAAAATCACCAGGAATTTTCATCAAAAGTAGGTCAGCTCAGAACTTGTTGGTAACAGTCTTCTAATGCGCCTTCATTTAGCTAAAAGAAACAGATTGAATAATAAAGGTTCAGTAGATTTCGAGCTTTACGTGTGAAAATACATTTACATCTCTTTTATGGATTTCAGTGCCCTTGTCCAAGATCAAAACAACGTTTTGAATCACATTATTATCCCAACAATAAAACATATTTTTATATATAATACTACAATAGAAAGGTTGCATTTATGTAGTTTACGGTAGTTCAACTCAAGACCAACACCTTCTCTGCACAAGATAATAATGATTCTATGTCATTCTCCTGAGCATAACCGGTACAAGACGAATAAATAGCGTCTCTACATCACGTTGTTATCTAGATAAATGAGACAACACATTTTGGGTATCGGCAATCTGATGAATGTACTATACAGGTTTTCTTGTTTCACATTATATTCTATGGCGGTTGATCGGTGGTTTTCTTCGTTGATAAACGTTAAACCACCTCAGCTTCGTTGTGTGAATCGGAATTGCATTGCTGTGACACACAAACACACTCACCTAATCAAGGAATCATATTTTTTTTACACATGTAATTTATTGTTTAGATTATATCCAAGTGTAATATATAGGCCTATTCAAGAGGTACAAAAAAAACTCAAGTTATCATATTTCCACATCATGATCAAAGTTACTTTATCTAGTTAGATTCTACCCAAAGAAGACCCTTTAAACATGCCATCATGGCTTCGTTTCGCCCTCAGTAAACTGTTATCATTGTCGCTCACACAGACTAATCTGAAGGATGATACCACATCTTTCCTTCGTCTGCTGGGTTATTGCACCACGCTGACTTAATTGTTTGATGTAGGATATTTCACCATCAGTGAGTAATCTGACCTGAATTTGAAGCCTGCTGTGGTCAGTGATGAAATGTTTGGATGTGAAATAGGATACACGTTAAAGGTCACAGTTTACATGTATCTATAACAATATACTGAATTGTGTGTATTAAGGCTGGCATAGCGGTGTAGATAAATGCACTAACAAATGATGGAAAATTAGCATTTCCTATTTCATAAATACTGCATTGAAAAGGGTCCATTTAGCCTACCCTGTTTTGTCGCTCTAATCCGCAAATGGCGGGGTCATATTTCGGCTGTCAAGTCACACACTCTCTGATGCAAAGTAATGATTGTCCTAACTATCCGATTAGCACATTATGAACATAGTGTACATATCATAACTCACATCATTGTTTTCTGCTATATTATTTCAATGATATGGTTTAACAATTTAAGTTATGCAAACAGCGCTGATTGTTTGAGGGTATAGCAGTAGGCCTATGCTGTCTGGCAATTGTGGAATTGTCCCAGATGCACGTTAAGATTAACCTCAGTAATAGGGCCATGTGGCATAGTAGAATGTGTTTCAATGACAGGGTATTTTTAGACGGACAATAACTGATAAAACGCTGGAGCAAAACGGACCACAGTTTTCTTGGCAATGATGAAATGTTTGGATGTGAAATACGATACACGTTAAAGGCTACAGATTACATATATCTATAACAATATACTGAAGTGTTAATTATAAATCTAATTTTAATCAGAATTATTTCAGATCAGAACTTGCTGGTAACAATGCCCTAATGCACGTTCATGCCAAAAATCAAGGTTCTGAGGTCAACGGTTCTCCTTATTTTGCCGACGAAAGGATTCGGATGGACTGACTCATTACCGGACAATTTGCGATCTGTAGCCTACTTCGTAGGAACATACCCAGGGCGGCTTCCCCATCCTGGGTATGATGTAACATTGGGGGTAATAAATTGTATAAACATTGCTGAACTTGTTGTTATTCACGGCAACCGCTAATCATGTACTTTTTCTGCGCACTTCCGGTGAGGCCGCGCGCGGCCGGAAAACCCGCGCGCTGTGGCCGGGCCGGGAAAACCTGATCTAAGGGCAAATTGGAACTCTTCTGTGTTCGGAAGTAGTTTTTGTGAAACAGGGAATGACGTCTGTGTGAAGAACCCATACCACCAAACCACAAGCATGGACCCATAGTGGTTGGTCATACGCACTGCCACGCACCCCCAAAATGCCTGCTTTCTATACTACGGCCAAACTACGCATGCGCAGATTATATGGACGAACCATTAGCACAGTCGGATGCTCCTGACGAGAGTTTCAAAATAAGACCTCATACGACACCATCGGGCCATAAGGGGCTCACCTAGACCCCAAAATCTCTATTCCCCATACCCTTTTCCCACAATTCCCTGCCTGCACATGCGCAAAAATAACGATATTCTTACCCCACATTCACCCAGTCGGATGATCCCTCACGACTGCTTCACAACGTTACCTCACTCGACTCAATCAGACCACTAATGGCCCATGTCGATAACAAAACGTTCCTTCCAATGCCCTTTTCCCACAATTCCCTGTTTGCGCATGTACGAACGTAGCGTCCAAGATGTATGGCGCTACGTTTCGTAACTTGTGTCTAATTCCGCTTAACCCGGGGCTAGAGGCCGTATGAACACATGTACTTCAATATCCTCATGGTGCTCATATGAACAGTCACAATCAAAGCGTGATTGAGATACATCTTTTTTGGATAACGACTCCAAAACGAATATTACGGATTAAGAATACTGATCAGCGATACGGATTTGATATTTTTGGAACATCATGATGTCTTGCCGGCATCATTGAAAACTGTTGACCGCTTCTCTCTTGCAGGAAACAAGCCCATGTTTATGTATACCAGGATTGTCTTTTTGAATTTGGTGCTAATACTGTTATATGGAAAATGGAATAGGTCTTTGGATTATGGACGCGGATATTCTCTAATGGACGACGGCTGGATTATGAATGACGGACTAGACGCTTGTAATGCACAGAAATTATGTGGAACACGGACAACACACTAGACCAGGCGGATGCTGCCTCACGACTGCTTTACATTGATACCTCGCTCGACTCCATCGGACCAATATATAGTGGCTCACATAGACCCCAAAACGTCTATTTTCATACACCTTATCTACTGGGCATGTGCAGAATGATGTCTGTTCCACGTCACACCAATCCCGTCGGATGCTCCTTCACGAATGCTTCACATTGATACCCCATAAGACTCTATCGGACCAATAGTGACACAACTAGACCCTAAAACATCTTTTCGCATATTCTTTGTTTACTGCGCATGCGCAGAATGACGTCAGTTCCAGATCAAGCCAATCCCGTCGGATGCCCCTTCACGAATGCTTCACATTGATACCTCATTCGACCCAATCGGTAGATTAGGGGCCCCTCTCGCCCCTGAAGATTGCCGGAGATTGCCGGAGAATTGAGGACTGATTTATTTCCGCGGAGGCAGATCGCATCACCACCAGACCGCGTCATCGTGGAGGAATACACACGCCCGATTCACGCAGACCAGAAGTGACGCGTCATACCTGCTCAGAATCTTCCTCCACATGACCTGAACACGTGACTGCCACACCTGCGCAGTGGGCCAGATACACGGTCAAATCCACTTTGTATAGTACTGATGTTGTCATATCCGGTAACGTGACCGGACGTGACCCGGATGTGACCTTTGTCCCAGATTACAGGTGCGTGTGCATGCGTGCGATGACGTCACTTCCGGCGATGTCCATTGATGAAGCCACCGTCATCAAGCGTCAGGGGCCAATGGTCAAAATATGTGCGTGAGATAAGATTGTTGAAAATGCGTTAAGGCGTTAGGATAAGGAGCTAAGGCATTGGGTTAAAGCGAAGATTAGAAGATTAGGAAAACAACCATGGCGATGTCGCTTGAAATAAAAGGCGACCCCACGCACAGGTCCATCAAGAAGACCAAACGTCACTTAAAAGAAGATATGGGATTACCACCCACCGAGGCCCTGGAAAATGCGATCAGAATGCGCAAACAGCTGTTTCAGGTCATGCTGCCTGAACGGTATCCTGGACTGCCCGACGACGCTCAGGTTGCGCCTAACGAAAAAGGAACTTTCTCAAAGGACGGCTTCACCCATACCTGGTCCACACCCCGGGAGCTTCAAGATGACACTCTACACGGTCCATTTGGATCACGTATGGTCCCTCATTCACTCAACGAAGTCCACACGAACCCCCAAAATGCCCGCGTTCTATGATACACAGCCAGACTGCGAATGCGCACAATGATGAAACCGGACTAGACATAGGTCCAATCCGACGCTACCCCAAGAGAACTTCAAAATAAGACCCCGCATGGGCCATTTGGACCACCATGGGTCCATCTCGACCTCAAAACGTCCCTTTCCATGCCCTTTTTCTACTGCGCATGCGCAGATATCCGGTCAGAGAGTGATTACAGACTCAGGCTAATGGTTTACAAACGACCCTATATGACCACTCGCTCAACTTTACTCCTCACTCTCCTCTTCCTCCTCACATACGCTAAGGTAACTTTACCATGTAGCCGATTGAAGCAAGGCCCTTACCTCCTCCAAACGCACTGCATTGCACCACTGAAATGGTCTCTTCCGCTACTACTCGTCTTGATGACGTAGACATCCCTCAAGTGGTGGGCAGCACACAGAGGGCTTCACTTTGATACTCCACACGACACATGTCAAACACACCCCCACGTACCCCTAAAATGATTGCTTTCTATACTACGGCCAGACTGCGCATGCGCAGAATGAGGAAACCAGATTAGTCTCCCGTCCAATCCGACGCTACCGACGCTAGAGAACTTGAAAATAATTCCTCATACGGGCCAATCGGACCTCTATGGGTCCATCTCGACCTCAAAACGTCCATTCCCATGCCCATTGTCTACTGCTCATACACAGATAGACGATATTTCCACCCCACACTCATCCAGTTGGACGCTCCCCCACTAGAGCTTCACACTGATACCCCACGACCCATTCAAACCACTATGAGTTTACCTCTTCCCCAAAACATCCCTTTTCATGCATTTTTCCCACAATTTCCTGTCTGCCCATGCACAAAATCACGTCAGTTCTACCTCAGTTGGACGCTCCCGCACGAATGCTTTACATCGATACCTTACACGACCCAATCGGATCACTAGAAGTTCACCTAGACCCAAAAACGGCCACCCCAGAGCTACTTGCCAATTGTGCATGCTCACAGTAACTTTTCAAAAAGATTTAACGCATGGCCTTGAGACCCCTCCCATAGTGTTCTACAGCTCGAGATAAAGAAAACAAGGGGCCACACCTCATACCGCAAATGTCCATGTGTGGGGTTTTTATTAGGTTAAACATGGCGCCGGAATAGGCCTACACCATAGCCGTATTGTGTCTTACTTGCACCGAGCCGCTACGTGACCAGACGTCACCGGTCGTGACTCGGATGTGATATTTGACCCATATGTGACCCGAATGTCATATAACCGGATTTGACGTCGTCGTGACGTCACGCCGGGACGCGATCCGCAAACCCTCATTTGGGACGCTTATTTTTCGGAGGGAATTGGCCCTTTATGTACTATTAGGACTATATCATAAAAGCTCAATTCTGTCGGGAAAAATGAGGGTGAGAGTGATGACGTCGCACGTGATGTGATGCTGACGTCACGTGAACTCCGGTTCCCATCCGTGTCAAAGGTCACATCCCGGTCACTTTCGGTCACGTCACCCAACAAGAGTGATCTTCCCCTACACATAAAACCCCAGTGACTTCCAATGTTAACGTTAATTATACAATGTTAGTCCCAATGGGAAATCCACACATGGAATTTTGCGGTATAGGGTGTGGCCCCTTGTTTTCTTTGTCTCACAATGTAGGACACGATGAGAGGCGTCTCGAGGCCATGCGTTGAACTATCTTGAAAAGGTTACTGTGCACATGCGCAGTAGGCAGGCAGATCGAGTTGGACGTTTTGGGGTCTAGTTGGACCCCTAATGGTCCGATTGGGCCGCGTGAGGAGTCAGTGCGAAGCATTCGTCGCGGAACGTCCAACTGAATGGAAGTGGGGCGGAACTGACATCATTCGAATGGACGTTTTGGGGTCTAGGTAGACCATAATGGTCCGATTGTGTCGTATGAAGCGTCAATGTGTAGCTCTGGTGGGAGTCCATCAAACTGGACTAGTGTGTCGTCCGTTTGGAACAATCTGCGCACCTATACGTCTTTGAGGATAAGGTCGATATCATGTAGGAGGGAGACGTGGACCCTGCACAACTGCGACTGGCTCACATGCGTCTCTCCCTGGAGGGTTTGGATCAAATTCAAACGTGTGTTGTCTGGTGAACTGGATGGCCACCTCATCCACTTCGGTCGCGATGTGTACGTCGGCTCGGCTAAATGAGGGTACAGTGCATTTTCCCGTCCATCCTGTTGTATGGTCCGCATCGGAGAATACCGTGACGGATGTGGATCATGTGCTTACAGAGAACGAGCGGTTATCAGACGAGTTGGACTGGCCTCGTCCCATGGACGATGCGCTTGCAGAAATCAATAAAATGCTCCAGAAAGGCCTTCAAGGGGAGCCACGGAAGGGGCATTTTACCCGAAGGAATATAACCCGTGGTGAAAACAACGCAAGACTATTACATTGCGGAACGCATCCTAAAGACTGCACGCAGGAGGCAAGACGGTGCACCTCGTGAAATGGCAAGGCTCGCCAAGTTCGTTAATTACTGGGTCTTGGCCAACCAGTTTAAACGTCTATAAAGTCAGGAAACACAGCTGTTAGCGTTCATTCTATGCTCGACCATGAACACAGTGCTATGGACAAACGGTAACCGCCTCTACACACTGCCTATCCCAAAACGCGCAAAGCACGATTGGGTTTTTTGGTCACATTGCTAACCATGCTTATTATCTTCCACGGCTGTGTGTTTTACGACGTAGCGTATCTCAGCCTTCTACTCCAAATAGGACACAGCCACCACCCGTAAGTGCATGTCAGACGAGTCTATAGACCCCATAAACGCTAGCACCAGTCAAACCTCGCCTGGCTCCAGCGACCACCACACCGAGTCCACGGGTACAGACCAAGTCAACATCGAGCCATACACCAAGTATTGCAGTTATCACTGTGCCTGAAAATTCACCGTATACGGCCACCGACATTGAACGCACTAATGTGCCGACAGCGGTACAAAGGCTCGACGCACACACAAGTGCTGCGATGGTTCCGACCCGATCTCACTCGTACCAGATATACAAGAGCGGATCCCCCCACTTCAGCTAATACACATTCAAACATGGAGCCCATGTGGCAACATCCCTTCACCTTCCTCTTCGCGGGACCCACGGACTCAGGCAAGACGCACTCCGCCCAGACATTCCTTCAATACGACGACAGCATGATAGCGCCACCCTTCGTCCGAGTCGTGTGGTGTTGCGGTGAATAGCAGGCGGCATACGAGACGCTGCCCCGTATCACGTTCGTGCTAGGACTACCTAACCTGACCGACTTGGAACCGAACACCATGGTGGTCATAGAGGATCTCATGGAGGCAGTCATTATTGTCGCCTCACCATCAACTACATTGTGCAAAATATGTTCAGTAACAATACAGGGTTGGGGTGTATGTTTGATGATGGGGATAATAAAAATAGAACACACCATCACGGTTGACTTAGTCTCTGAAGTGATAGGATGTGCAAAGGATAAAATTGGGAACGTAGTGGGTTCCACTGTTCGTTGTATATGATGTCTGCTTGAGTAAAAAAGCTTGCGTCTAAGCTACGTGTACTGAAGACATCCCCGTTCGAGTTGGCCCGAACCATTGTACGCGGCGCAGAGCCTGACCTGGTATCCTGTCTGTGAGAGATTGGGTACAACCTGTTGACAGTCAAAAGTACCCCCGACCCGCGCTCAGAAGACCAAGATGGCCAACCCTGGTACAGAAGTGCTTCTCTCAAGCTAAGAAGAAAAAGATCTTACGGAAAGGCGGCATTCTCGGTGTCATATTAGTGCCTCTGACCGCCACTGCTATGCCCCATATTGGGGCATCCGGAAAAAATGGCCAGCTTCAAACCCTGCAATCTGCGTACCCGATCCCTCCTACTGTAAAGACGTTGAACACGCTCGACGAGTCAGATATTTTACGACGGGATTTAAGTGACAGTGTGAAAGTACAACAATACAATCGATTCACCGGAACATCGCATTCTTGGAGCAATACAAGACTCCTTCACCTGGACAAAGGTCGGTCAATCGCACAACCAGTAGCCTTAAGTCAGAACTGCACAATTCTGCATAGTTAGGATCGTGGTAACTAACAATCAGTTATCAAAGAGGAAAGATCAAGGACTGGTTGGCCCGTTGTCAAGATAATGTGACTGGTTCGTAGAGATAGGAGTGAAAACTGTAAAAATACACGTTTAAATCCTACTCCCTCACTCACTTTATTAGTTACTGGTAAACTTTTCGTGCAGTACCATTAGGATATCAATATGAACGGTACTGGATTGTGAAAGTTTGCCTGTGTGTGTAGAAATCACTGCGTCAGATTTTACCCTCTTCCTTGCTGCAATGTATCACAAATTTGCAGGATTACGTGGTGATGCACTATGATCCGACTAGTATAAGCAATTTATTCGGCAGATTTGTCAGCCCTACTGATTAGAAATTGACATCTAAGTTTGAAAATGAGGTTCTGGCCTAAAATCCATGTCCTGGGTTTAGAAAATATTTCGTTTCAAAGTCAGCATTGACATGAAAGCCTGTTACCCCGTTAGCTTCCGAGGGAAAGATGAGGCTAAGCCATATTTCGAGCGGTTTGGGCACCCCACCCACCGCATGACCCGTGTTTCGATCAACGGCCCCTGTCCTCAGGATATCGGCACCGGCTTTGCCGAGGTCCAGGAATGGGAGTTCGAAGAAAAATTCCACCCCGTCATACCTGCCTGGTTCGGAAGGCATTTCGAAAAGCAGGGCTGGGCTCCAACGCCCCTGCTTGCCTTTCGTACAGAGTCTGGTCTCCTGAAAAACCTCAAGGTCTGTGAAGCCATTATCACATTCAAGAAACAAACTGAGGTCTGGCTTACAGAGGATCGCAACCAGGGCTGCGGCCTCATCGGAAAGTTCACACAGGGCAGCAAAGCCGATGGCAAAAGACTAACCCGGAGGCTTGTGACCGATCAGGGAGTGCTGGATTTCCTCGTGAGAGACACTCGCCGAAGCGGCACCCTGGTTGGCGCGCCCAAAAGATGCCCATTAGGCCACATACTAACATATTACGACGGCTCGCAGCCCCAGTACACCAACCTGAGGGCCAGCATGCTTGCCTACGCCCATATAAACCTCGTCGACATGCCGCAGCGTTTCGAGCCCGAGGAGGCTGTCCGGGTGGCCACCGACAGCCTCTATATCCAGAAGACCGCGCTGCACAAGCTCGGGGGTGTCGAGGCTTACGTAGCCCCTATATTGTGCGACTGTGGAGAGGAATTGTGCATGAGCTGCCTGCTCAATCAGCCATTCCTTCCTTCAGTATCCCCAGCCCAGTGGCGCGACAAGGGTGAGCAGCTGTACATGCCAAAGGAACACGCTGCATACCTCCCCAAGATAGAGTACAAAAGGCAACAGAAAAATCTCCCAACCAGCACCGCGCCACACTACGATGACCCCTTGACTCGACACCGGCTGAGCTACCTCAACGGTGGAGTGGGTAGCGGAAAAACCACGAGAGCTATCGAGCTCTTCCGGGCGAGAGACCCACTGGTGTTCACCCCGACCCACCGCCTCGCGAAGGAGATGAGAGGCATAGGCCTTAAAGCCCAGACCTACCACAGCTTCTTCCGGTGGAGCGGCCAGAATGACTGGACGCCCGATCGCATGGGCCAAAAGTTCATCCCACGTGTCATCATCTGGGACGAGGTCTGCACTGTGCCCAGGCTTATCCTCGAGATGTTCTTTGACTGGCTAGAGCAGCGTGGGGTCCAGGTCGTCTGCTGCGGTGATCAGGGCCAGCCTCCACCAATCGCTGGAGAGATGCCCCATAACTGACTGCGACAAAAAGCAGACTACTGCGAAGAGATCGCAGCAGACCATAGGGCGAAACACGATGTCCTCAAAGCCCTAAAAAATCGCATCCGCCTCAAGACTGACAAGGTCCAGTGCCAGGAGATGCGAAAGGCACTCCCGTGTTGCCTAGGGTGGGACCGGTTTGTGGAGCGGTGGAGGCCTGAGGACCTTATCCTAACCAGCCGCCAGAAGGTCCGAGACCGGGCTCAGGAGCTGTTGCTCCAGAGACACAAGGAAAAATTCCCAGAAGCCCCAGTACCGCTGCTATACCACCCCAAAGACAGCAGGAAACAGAATATCATGGTCAACATACCAGGCACAGATCGAAAAGAAGAGCTCGTCCTCAATGACGTCGAATATGTCACAAAGGAGGCTGTGGAGGGGGCGATAAAATCTGATGACTGGCGCCTTGGCTATTCGCTGACAGTACATTCTTCACAAGGTCTCACCATCCACAATCCGCAGAAGGTCTGGATCATCGACGACTATCTCCAGTGGTCCAACCTAGTATACCTGGCCGTGTCCCGTGTGGAGTATATGCACCAGCTAGAACGGGTAACCTGCCCACCAGTAAAGGGTACTGAGGTCAGGCAACCCACAGAGCACGACATTAGGAAGGCCATCCAGAAGAAGCTTGTGTCCTACAAGCCCCAGGACCAGGCCAAAAGCCATGATTTCAATCTCAAGGTGGACTACATCCTGCGGCTCAAAGAGAGCCAAGAGAATCGCTGCGCTGCGTGTAATACCGAAATGCTCTGGGCCTACGAACACAAAGACACGCAGCAGTTCAGTGTAGACAGGCTGGATAACAGCAAGGGGCACTGCAAGGGAAATGTGCGCCTCTGTTGCCTAGAGTGCAACCGAAAACGAGGGGGTGCGGTACTCAGCGAGCAAGTACGCCATCCGGTGGCAGCTGAGTATCAGGAGGCACAACAAGGAGCTCTTCCCAGACAAACCCACGAGCAGGACCATCTTGCAGATAATACAGGACAGGCTCATCAGGCTTGGTGACCGTGCGTCCAAGCCGGTACACCTGGAGGGACCACACTGGATCAGTCGCGCGACGTCTTCCACCCTCTAGCTCGCCATCCTGGTATAGGTACCGAACGCCAACACCAGAGGGAAGCTTTTCCTCTTTGAGACCAATGGGGCGACCAGCAACAACAGAAGAGGGCATTTGTGTCACAGCCACATCCTTGATGGCATCCTTAGGCTTCTTACCGGTGAGGCGGGCCACTTCTCCGTTCAGGGCCCTAACGACGGCAGGCAGTCGAGCCACCCACTCCGTTGAAGGCGCCCCCAACGGAAGTCGCATTTCCTGGCCGTATTGGTGCCCAAACAACCGCTCAGCCAGGGTCCGGTTAAAGCGCTCCACGATCCCCTGGTCCCGATGAATGTCCACACGACCGCGTCTGACAGAAACGTCATGCTTGGTCAGTAGCTGGCTCACCGCGCCCATAAACTCGCGCCCCGGGGCAACCTGAAGAAGCTTCGGCCAGCTAAGAGGGCTCCGCTTGTAGATGGGGGAGAGAGCGTCAGCGACCTCTTTGGCTTCTTTTGTGGCCAGAGGCTCGGCCTCCTTGTAGCGCGATGCCACATCTACATGCGTGAGTGCATACTTGTAGGTTTCGCGACCACGGGGGAAGCGGTCGTGTGGTAGAAAGAGCAGGTCGGCTTGATGAACCTCGTTCGGCATCTTTACACCAAAACGCGGGCGTGGAAGATAAATCTGCCAAATGGCCTGCTTCTTGAGCCATATTCGGGTCATGTCTTCGGAGAATCTGGCTGCTGCGGCGAGGTTCTTGATAGCCGCTAGCCCCTTCCAGTGACCGCTCGGGCTATAGTAGTGCCCCGCGAGGCGACGGGATAGCTTTTGCGTTTCACGACCCTTTATAGCTGCTGTCGTGCCGACATTACAAGAGGTGAAAGTCTCTAATATTGCTAGTGTGCGTGGCAACTGGCCTTGTGCACACAAGATGCGGCTCTACTAGGCTACACGTTTTTGGCTACTTTATAGGCTACGAGCCCCGTCACGCCCATTCCTAGAATGACAAAGACGATCACCCAGTCTTTTTGGTTACCTGAAGGTACGTACATGGCTGAAAGTCAAGGCTCTGGGCCGAGAGGGTCAAGTATTTTGCCCGTGACTTGTGAGTACTCGCGAATTGCGGTATCGACGTCATGGAATGTGCGAACGGCGTGTCCCTGTCGTCGGAGCTCTTCATTTATCCAGTCAAGCCTTTCGGTTCGCTTTTTTGTCCATGCATTCCTTGCAGCCTGGAGCTGTTCTATAGCCTTGTCATGGCGTTTGCGCTCTTCGTCAACACCCGAACTTCGAAACATTGAAAAGAGGTAATTCGACCCACTGAAGGCAAGAGCATTGACCAGAGCTCCATCCACTAGCAAGGCAATCGAGGCCATGTTTTATACGCTGTTCCCGCTGGCACGGCTACTGTTTTTACCGTCTGACATCTTTGAAGACATTATTGCATACGAAAAGGATCTTTTAATTGCTCGGTCCCCGTAGTTTCGGTCGGAACGACTGGCGTCAGGCGCGCTGCCGCTCGACGATCGATTGGCTCTCCCAAAAGCGGCGATCCTGAAAGTGCACGCGAGCGCAACATGTATCCCACGAGCAGAGCCCCTGCAATTCCTAGACTACATAGTATATAAGGAGCCCACTGTGGTCCAGCACTCCGTGCGTTTTCGACGGTCGGTTCGGTGTTTGAGGTGGTCGTCTCGGCAGCCTGTGACACTCCTGTGGGAGCAAGACGTTCCTTGGCCTCCTTGAGCTCCATCTTCAGTCGTTCTTGTTTGGCCTTTCGCGCGGCAGCGCCCTTTCGTCCCGCTTCCACCTTTTTAGGGTTCTTTTCATCAGGCGTTGACCCTTCCTGACTGAGGGTCTATCGAGTCACTCTCACCGGTGGCTGATTCGCTTGTGGTTTCAGTACCTCCGTCATCATCGAACGTAGACGCATATGTCCGGGGGCATGTGTGTCCAAATTGGCAGTGTTTAACAGTGATAAGTAATGTGGTCAGGGGTGCTAAGAGCATTCCAAAGCGGTGGTATAGCTGACAGGTAGCATTGCTTAGCCCATGTTCAACGAAGGGATCATCTTCTAGGTCAGCAACGAGCTTTGACTGATTTTCAGATGGAATAGGAAGCAAAGAGCTGGCTGCCAAGGCATAAAGCTGAAGTGCAGCTGTCCCCAAGGTCTTAGTCATCTTAGCTCCCATGCGCGCTCCATATCGAGCATACAGTTTGTCAACTTCTATATCGTCCAGGCTTTCGACCTGGTCCGGTGTTATGACCCTCCCCATGTACTCCTTGGCCTGTGCTCCGGCGGCCAATGCTGCTAGTCTTTCGCGTTTACTAGCAATAGTCATCCCGTCGGCTCCTACGGAGCTAGATCGAGACCTTGCGGTTCCGGCTGCCGCGCCGTCGTGGCAACTAGATGTAGCCGCCTTGGCTGCACGACCGTCGGCCTCTTCTTCCAACAGCTTGTCAACAATCTCATCGCAATCCATGTTTGCTACGTGCGTGGCCCGTATCACTTGCGCGTGCCGCTGGCAAAGGTTAACACTATGACGTACGTACCTCTTCAGTTTAATATATTCGTAAATGATATACACAAAGGCCCCGAGAGTAAGAATCTGGCAAAACAGTAGCACTTCCCACATTCACGGCCTAAACAACAGTTAACGGTTAGCTAACAACCATATACGCAGCCGGCTGGTCAGTTTTTAGCAGGAGTTTTGCATGTTTTGTCTCTGCCAGCAGCGCCCTAGATTTGAGTCGATCATCTCTTGTTGGAATAACATCGTTCTCGTGGAGAAACTCTTCAAAAGAATCGCGGTCCTTACAGTGAAACAGAGCGCACCATCGCGTCTGCTCTCATAGATCCTTCAAGACCGAGTTGTACTTCTGGGTCAGCACCCAAACGCTCTGCTCTGTGTGGCGGCCACTGAAGGCTAGCTCAGACAGCCTGTCTTTCTTTTTGGTTAGAGCCTTGCTTGCGGCACAGTCGTCATTGATGTAGAAAGTCTGTTCTCCGGCAAATAGGCAATAGAATGCTCGCAGATAGTCGTAGAGGCGCTCGCCGTGGTCGACTACGTAGATCTCTGGGTCAGCCCAGACCCAATGTCGGGCTAGATAGGTGTTGTTGTAGCGAATCGTGGGACAAAGGATGACGATGTGCTCAAAGACACCACGCAAGTGACCTTCGAGTAGGTCAAGGGCGAACACCGTCTTTGGGAAGCAGCGGGGCTGCGCCATTAATTGAGCACTTCTTTGAGTCGGCCATCCTCGATATTCATTTGTGCATCCATGACGATGTACAGATAAACGTTCAATGTGCCGGGGCTGTCTGCTTCTTCTGTGATCTGGATGGTGATGCCCTCGCTGGCATTCACCACTCTTCGGCCGCTCCCATGTAGTCCGTCATCGTCCGTGGCTCGCAGATCCAGCCATAGTGCATATTTTGTGCTCAGGAACTCCCCCAGGGAGACGTCTGCCAGATCCAGGTCTTTTGCGGCCATTGCAACCTCGGATTGACGTTTACTACCGGCTGCGAACTCTTTCTTGGTCTCATCCCACAACTGGTGCGCTCTCAGTCCTTGACTGTACAGCTGATTCGGCACCCCCTCGATGCACACCTCTACCTTCGTGATGAGCGGATTATAAAAGTCCTCGGTGTCGCGATTCCAGGGGACAGGTTCTTCGAACAGCATAAGAATGCCCTTCATGCTGCGAGCGGGCACGTTCAGGTTAATGTTCCAGAGAGTGTCAGACTTGTTACGTATCAGTTTGCGGTGGAGGAGCACCCTGTCGTAGAGGATGGCTAGGCGTCCTGCATACTGGGTTCGGATCAATCTAGCGAGATCATTCTGCGTGACCATTTCGAACTCTAGGCAGACGTTTTCAATATTGTAACTGGCGGCTTCATTATCCTCTGCGACGAGCCGTTGAATGTCAGTTCGTACCCCAGACGATCACCAAACGCACTTTGGTAGAAAGGCATGTGGCTGTCCAGCAACTCGAAGTCGAGCGGGACAAAGAAGCGGTTGCCGTATGCCCGCGCTATGGCCTTCTCTGTTTTCTTGTTTTCAGCATTCCCGGCACCAGCCCGAAACTTTGTCGTGTTCTTGGTTTTGCCAGTATCTATACCCTGGTAAGCTGCATTATTGCGCTCTTTGGCTGTTTTCCACAGGTCGCGATAGCAGTAGTATACGTCGGAGTCGTCAATGCTCATAACCTCATTGCCGCTGATTTTGATCGTTGTCTTCTTTATGATTGCGCGGCCCAAATTCTGAACCACGGTTCGATTCACGTCGGATGATTTCAGTTCGATGTTGAAGGCGAGGCGGGCGGTCCCCGGAACGATAACATCGTTTGCTCCGAGATTGGGAAAGCGCACCAGTAGCTGTTGGTTCTGATCGATAGTGCTGGGGTTGTTTGTGATCACAACTGCCTGGCGAACTCCCTTGATCCCAAGTGGCTCACGAAGTCTGCGGTATGGATTAAGCTTGCGACCGTATTGTGAAGAAGCCCTCTTATTGAAGTGATAAGCTGTGATAGTTCAATATGGCAGACTATGATGTTGATACCGGCCGTCTCGACGAGACAGAAACGAGGAGGGACGAGGAAACGGACGATGTGGATTTCGATTTGTCAACAGACAGCGTGGGTCCCTCGGAAGCGCAAGCGCAGGAAGGTGAGCGCCCTATCTCTCTTCAGCGAGAGATAGTCCAGACAGCTGTCGATGACTACTACAACTACCAGGCAGAGAGGGGGCTTACTCCTAACCTAAGTAGGGATTACTCGAGGTTTGAACTCACGATTGACGGGAAGCTGCGCCTTGTGGCTTACCCCAACTTGGACTTAATTAACTTTCGTACAGGCCGACCTCTCTCTCTGTCCACGGTAGCTGGGGTGCGTGGCGGTAGCAACGCGATTCGGGATGAACTAGGGTTTACAGACTGGCGCAGACAGTCATCGACAATGCTGCCCCCTCAGGCTGTGGTAGCTCTACAGACAGCGAGCGAAGAGCTTGGTGGGGCTGCAGCGGCGGTCGAAAGCGTTGAACTCCAGGACCTCGACGGAAGAGCCAAGGTAGACGCTGTTCAGAAAATGGAAACGGCCTTCACGGACGCGCAACTCGATGAAGTCCTCGGCACCATGAGCGACCCCCTTTAAATCTCCGAGAGCTGCGTGGGCTTGACAAGGCCCTCCAGACCATTCGGGGTGAGCTCACCAGCAACCTGGCCAAGCTGTCCGCATTGGATGACCGCATTGCTCTTGAGGAAGGAAAACTCAATGGAACTGACGCAGATGACGCAGACTCTCGAAGGCGCGTCGCGGAGCGTGTTCGAGAACAAAAGGATGAGCGGGCCGCCCGCATTGAGGCTGCAACTGCCAGTCGGGAGGCTCTTCGCTCACAGATTAACCGAATCCGTGAGACGACAAACCGCGTCCTCAACGAAGATACTACCCTGGCTGAGCGACTTCGCACATTGTTCAGAGAGCAGGGGATAACCACTGTTAGCATCCTCACTGCGCTGGGCTTCATCGTGTCCACCCTAGTGCTTGCTTTGACGGGCGGGGGCACCCCGGCCCCAACACCGACTCCTTCCAAGCCAGTCGTCCCGACGAGCGGGACTGTAAAAGAGTGGATCAAGAAACACCTACACGCCCTCGGCCGAATCCTCGCAAAGCTTGCCGGGAAAGTCGCGGCGTCGCTGCCCGGCATAATTGGGAGCATTGTTTCCTGGCTTATTAACCTTATATCGAAAACTGCTGAATGGCTTGCAGAGAATATGTGGTCCTTGGTTGTTGCGGCTGCGGGGCTGCTTTATGTGGTGACTCGCGACTGGCTAGCGAAATAGCCAAATGGTCATCAGCCCAGCTACGATGACACCGACGATGATTGCGATCTTTTCGTCGTCGTGTTGACTAGCTGGGACCGTGGAGTCAGCGATATCTCGCAAGGAGTGAACCGGCGCGGTGGGAACGGCATGAACCAGCGTCGCGGTCTTGCCACTCGCCGTGGGAACGGCATGATCCAGCGTCGCGGTCTTGCCACTCGCCGTGGGAACGGCATGATCCAGCGTCGCGGTCTTGCCACTCACCGTGGGAACCACTCCTTTTTCTCCCGTATCTCCTTCTGTGTTTGGAGGAGCGACTGTTACGTTAACGTCCGCGTTCTCGCCAAGTTTTTGATTTTCTGTTGCAACTACGATCTCATTTTTGTAACCGGCGATAGGGCCTATGCGGAGCAACATGTCACTGGGGACCATGTACAGACCGATTCCGAACACATAGTTAACTTGGAGCCTGCATACTGCAGGACGTCTTGGTAGCGTTTTATCGCTGATGGGAGGTCAACTGGAGAGAAGACCGCATCCTCGATGTTGGCGAGAAACTGCTTCTGCGCGTCAAATGCTGTGCCCTCTCCTAAGATTCGTGTGCGCTTCTGAGCCTGGGCGCCGAGGATGGCCCATACATACGTTCGAATGGAATCATTAACACGCTCGACGCCTGCATGTGTGAAGCCCTGCGATCTGTCCAGCATGAACGTTGTCCACGCCTTGTCAGCCTCCGATCCCTGCGCAATGTAGTCAATGTGAAAGTGTTTTTTTCGGAAAGTAAACGAATGCCAGGTTGGGTCGTACGGCTTTGGAAGCCGCATGTAGCCTGCGTTTGTGGCATAGAAGTAAATCGTTCCTATGCCATTGTTTTCGCTCTGCTGCTGTCTCCAGCCAGTGTGCGGCGACACCCCAAACTCTGCACAGATGCGCTCATATGCTCTGCGGTCAAATGGATTGTTAAATGCCGCCCAGGCGTCGTCTTGTGGGAGCGGTGCCTGAATCCCTTTTAGGATCCGCCTGATCTGAAAGTAGACATGGAAGATGTAGAGGGCCTGGGTGTGGCTAGCAGTTCGCACGGTCCCTGTTCCAGCCGCTAGGTGGTCACTCACAGACACGCCGCAACCGATCGTGGCGCACCACACGCCGAAATTCAGCTGATTCTGCCAAAACTGCAAGGGATTAGAGCGCCACGCCTGAACAAGCTGGTCGCGTTTCACTTAAGGCAGACAATATTTCACAAATACACCAGGAAACTGGGCCGCAAAGTCACCACCTGCTGCGTTCTCTAAGTTCACTAAGATATCTTGATGAGTGAATGTTGTCCCAGTAACACTCGTTCCAGCGGGTACACCCCGCCCGCTTGGCAGGTGGCTTTTACATTGAAGCTTATCCATGCGCAATCCTTGCTGGTTTAGCACTTCGTGTGGCCGGCTATGTATGTAACACTAAGCAACATTCAAAATGGCGCAGCAGTCGACCTCACGCATGCGCTCAAGAACCAAAACGGACAATACAAAGTAGCACTGCTCGAGCTCACTTTCTACCCACTATGGGAGAATGTCCCAGCCGGAACTAGCTTCCCTGTCCGCGGAAAGCTTGTGGGTGTTCCTAGCGGTTATTACAATGTCTGTTCCCTTAATAAAGTGGTCTTCAATCCACACGGGGCGGGCCTGGAGATAAACCATGCCACTGGTCGACTGAAGTTGACGACCGACAATAGAATACGACTACGTGGCCTTGCGCGACTTCTGGGGTTCTCAGATCCTATCAGTACCCTTACTGGGACAGTGCAGGGCGACAGCTTCCCCACACTAGCACCCCATAAAGAAGTGTTCGCTCACCTGGGTGAGGTGAACACATCACACAATCTAATGGGGAAGGCAGTCGAGACGGCTGGCACCAGCACTGCGTACCCTTGCGTGGCCTACCCTTCCACTCTTCTGAGAGCTATTTCTGTGACCGGTGAAGGAATAAACTGCGGAAAAACCATTTCTTTCCCTAATCAACAGTATAAGCCACTAATATCTGGCCCTATCCCGCAGGTAACGTTCTCCCTGATAGATAAGTCAGATACACCAGTAAAGACCACTTATATGAGTGTAACTCTTGATGTTCATCCCTGACAACGATGGTTGAATCCGCAGGACCCAGATGCAGTGATTTGGCCTTAAGCGATCTCGCTGATACCATGGAGTTTGGCGAGGCAGGTTACACCGACCGCCTGTACGGCTTTCAGTTCAGGAACGGCTTATACCATCGAAAGAAGCTTACGCCAGAAAGAAACACAGATGTCAGTTTCAAAGACCTTGAAGATATTAACACGGGAAACACACGGACGCACGTGAGATATAGCCTCGTTAAAACGGAAAACGGACAATGGACTCTCGCCGAAAGTGACAATGTGGGCTGTCTCATTGACCTTAATGTGGTCGAATCGAGAGTACAGGTCGATAAAGCCGGATTTGTAAGAAAGGTTTTAAATCGAGGCACGGCATTCCTGTCCTACAGTCCGGTTGAAAACAACGTCAAAATACACCTCCAGGACTGGAAATTCTATTTGAGAAGCACTGATCCACGAGGGGCTCTAGTAATAAATACGTCGTTACCCGCCCTGACCGCTCTTCCTCCAGACTCAACTATCGTTGCTGCAATACTGTTACCGCCCGCTCCCGCTTACGATAGATTCGTGGACATACTACCAGATCTCCAGATAAAGTGGCAGGATAAGCACGCTGATCAAGAGTTGCGGATTTTCTTTGGTCTTAGCGCAGTTAAAAAGCCTGTCGTGCATCTGTCGTTAGAGGGCGTAACTACACGAGTAGGAAACGATGTGACAGTGGGCAACATCTTCCTAGCTGAAGGCGTCGGCCTAAAATCTCTCAAGGTGTTCAACCGGTCCTTGGATAACCTTGAGCTAGAGATAATTGACAACAGAATATAGATTTACCATGGGACTATATCCAACATTGGACGAGGCCGAATCCGCGCATGACTACAGGTTAAAGCACATCTGTGATATCCTGCATGAACTCTCCCAAGATCGTGATTCTTGGTTGAGCTTGTACAAAAAATACCGCAAAGCGGTGAATGCTGTAGATGGCGTTGACTCTGCGCTTGCCACATTGGCTTTGGGCCTCGGCGCGACTGGGGTCGGCCTCTTGTCGACAATAATTGGCGCACCCGTTCTTGTGGCACTTGAAGTCTCGGCTCTTTCGAGTAGTTTGGCTGGAAAAGCTTGCAAGTTCATATCTCGACGCCTGACCATCAAAGCTAAAAAACACGATGAAATTCGCGTCCTAGCGTCTTCAAAACTGGATTCCATCGCAGATGTTATCTCGCAAGCACTTGTGGATAGCAAGATTTCTGATAGTGAATTCCGTCACATCCTAGCGGAGAAATCTAAATATGATGCCATGAGAAACGATATCAGGACTAAATCGTTGAAAGCATCCCATATCAGCCAGGAAGAAAAAAACGAACTTCTGAAGCAAGGCAGGGAGGAAGCAAGGAAACAGTTTGCCAGGGCAATCGAAATAGAATCACGATAAACTGCTTTCTGCAGGCGGATTATTAAAGACGCAATGCGCCGCGGGAACCACTACGATGTCCGCACGAACACGTAGTTAGGCCTTTTCGGCGCATTAGCATATCATGTTAAAGCCATGGCTGACACTGCAAGAGAAGGCATGTCGTCGATCGATGGTAAAATGCTAGCCAACATGGCCTACCATGCCGCTGTTGTTAGCGGCTTAGCGATAGGTTATGCTCGTCTGGGCAAAATTGTTTGGAAAGGCCCTGCCCCCAAGTTAGACTTCACCGCCTATGACGTAGAAATGGTTATTGCAGACATCGGCCTGGCCATAGCCACGAAAGACTTGCTGACTAAGCAAGGAATCCTCCCCGCGGACATTTTGAAGTAGGCATTCTGTCGCATTTACACGCGCGAAAGCGGACAATAAATACTACAGCACTGCGTGCGGCTACTGACTGCCGGGTCTGATAGCGAGCCGTTCAAGGGGCTTCCCCTCTCAATGAAGCCGAGAGAAAAAAATCGATTGCGTCGCAACGTTTGGTTCAACTAACTTAGGTACGGACCTTTCTGATGACTGAAAGGCTAGTAAAGCGGATGCATCGTCTGTACGGGAATAAACGTCTATGGTCGCTCTTGTCAGTGTGCGGCTTGCAGGTCATCCGTTTTGGAGAGGAAATCTCCATCGGTTCGCGCCTAGTAGCGGCGATATGCTCATCAGATAATTTCAGCCCTTTAAAAATCTTCCTAACCTTACTCTGATAACAAGCTATCGAACTGAATCCTGATTCACCGCTCTTCTGTCCCTATGTTTCTCCTCATCTTCTTAATCATTGTATCGCCTTCCAGCGTCAAGATATGCTCCTATTCCTCTTAGCCAGTGAGGTTTGATCTTCCATAGTTTGAACACAGACTTAAGAGAGGCGATCGCGCATCTTATCTTACCTTTTTCCACAGAACGCCATACACGGAGATACTGCGTGCGGCTACTGACTGCCGGATCTGATAGCGAGCCGTTCAAGGGGCTTCCCCTCTCAATGAAGCCGAGAGAAAACATTCGATAGTAACATACATACACTAGCTCAAAGCCTCAACATGTATTAGGCCGAAAAAAAAATCGTCAATAACCTGCATGCACTAACCTAGCCTAGTCTCTCGCTGGCCGCTTTTTCTCGGAGTTTCGAAAGAGTCTGCTTTCTGAACGGATTCCACAAAAAAGTCCGGCCCCCTAGAAGTCCTCTAGGCACCCCCACGCTGTCTGCTCTTCCCTCAGCCTAAACAAAAAAAGTCCACCCGCCCCCTGCTGCTACCCTGCTTATGTAGGCCTACATGTACAAGTGTAGCATAGTGTTGTGGAGGAATTATACTGGCATACAAGTATTGATTTTCTTTCAAGCTTGAATAGATAAAGGGACACAACTCCTGGTAACGTGTACGTTTAGACCGGGCGACCTACATATCGCGATGACTCATACAATACATCAAAATATGTTGAAAATTGGAATATGCCGAGATTTATTTCACCGATATACGGGGCTGATCAATTCTATATTGGATAAAATCCACTCCACATCAAACTCGCTCGAAAATTCCAAGGAAAGTTTGGTAGAAATATATGCGTTAGTTTCAACCTAAATTGTTGTCCGTGAAAGATCGCTCAGGTGGGCCATGCGATATGTATCGAATCTTTCAGTCACGTCTCACAAAAGGGGGGTTCGATCCCTGCCTGCCTGCTCTTGGAACGCTTGTTCCGAACTCTTCTCACAAATAATCTAGACTCATTTCGAATTGTCTAGGATGCCACGGAGGAGAGTTATTAAGAGCAATTGAGTCCCAAATAAATACTTTAATAAAAAAAGCCCGTCACAATGGCCAAGAAGCCATGTGACAGGACTACGTCACAGGCCACGAAGCCATGTGACGGAAGTCAGTGAGACGTGACACCCCGGCTTTGCATTTTTTGACCCAAATAATTTTTTTTGTCACCCCTACGAAAGGTTTTGTCCTGGTAATCTCTCTCAAAAAGTCTGATCTCTGAACGGATTCCACAAAAAAAGCCTGCCCGGCTCCCCCAGACAAGACCGACCGCAGAGCTCCGTGGAGCACGGTTTAAGCCACTGGAATGTGTGTTTACCCTTCATCGTATCTCTGGTATCTCCAGCGATTCTGTATGTTTAATGGGGGGTTGCAGCGTAGAGCCTGGGCCGGCGAGGGTGGTGGGCCGTCCCGAGGCTCTACATTTGCAGTTTGGATTACACGTAACCCGTAGCTACGAAACGGTCGTGGTTTTTTTGTCCTGATAATCTCTGTCAAAAAGTCTGCTCTCTGAACAGATTCCACAAAAAAAGTCCGGCACCCTAGAAGTCCTCTAGGCACCCCCACGCTATCTGCTCTTCCCTCAGCCTAAACAGATTTGGTCTGTTGCCCCCCCCCCCCCTGCTGCTCGGTTATAAAGAATGGACTGGATTACTTATACATCTGTGCGTTTAAGAACGGAGACGCTTTCCAAATGCGAGAAAAGCCAAACGAGCCCCTTTTCTCGGAGCATTCAATTCCTTCAACGATCGGTGTTTAAACTTTTCCTGATGTCCGGAACTCAACCCTGTTTGCGGTCAAATACAGGATTCATCGGCGCATGCCTTTCCTCCTTAGGATTTTCCTACCCAGACTTGCTATTTCAAGTACCAGTTCCAGGTGAACACGCTTTTCAAGAAGCGTACTGGTGAGTTTTAAACAGAATACAGTAGCACTTGCAGGAAAAGAGACAAGAATCTAAGAGATAAGTATTGCTTTGTTTTGTTGTATTTAATTGAGCAATTGAGTATTATATACACGAGCGGGATTTTCGGATCAGGTTCTGACGAACGCTTAATGCGAATATGAGCATGGCTTAGCAAACATTATTGCGAAAGGAGTATTAGAATGTAGTTTAATGGAAAAGAATAAGAACATGTAAGTTTCACATTATACGAGATTTTTAAAGGGCAGGGTGATCATGTGTTATCGGTATATGAGTTTCCCCTTAGACAAACAGCTAACAGGTGAGCTGAGCACTTGCATTGTTTCAAACATATTGTCTTTAACACGTTAAATCAATAGAAGTAACAAAACCTTTGGGCTTGGGTTTGTTTTCATTGTCCTTTTGTTTTCTGGCTGGTGGTCTTAGTAGAATCATTCAATTTTCAGGATATGTCTTACAAAATTCACCCACATTAATATGTGCTGGTTGGTATATGTAGATACTGTGGTGATTTCCTCGAAGAGGATCTATGCTAAAGAAAACTGTCAATAATTCGCAGTTGCAATTATTGTTTATTATTTATTTGTTTTACTGAGTCAAAGTGAAAACAGAATGAAGAATTATTACAGTCTCGCAGACAAAAAAAAATGCTATCTGCTATCAATTCTACGTTAGTATGGTTGCAAGGCAATTAGTGTTTGAGGCTAAACCCAATGATAATTTATCTAGATGTTTCAAGGATTGAGCGGATGGATTCTTCTTCGGTTTTTCGAATACGCATGGAAGCGCTGTCTTTGAAATGCACTCTATTCAGTGTCAATCAGCATAGAGAACAGCTAGGCTACCTATCTATTCTCCTCAAATATTGGTATTGTCCCTATGTGAGTTGAAAAACATTAACTCACTTCACTGAGATTCGGGTGTGGTTCAATTTAATTGAATGAATAATGGATATTTCCATTTCAGACTAGAAACGGCTAAAATAATTATTCTTCACAAGAACCGTACAGGTAGCCTATATCAGTTAAAATTGCTTTTTCATGATATATGGAACTGGCCAGAGATTGTTGAGTAAATGGGCAAGATTCGATGGTTTGTGTTCTGTTAATGGGCAATTTCTTACAGCCGCTTACAGCATCAAGATTTGGCTTATCTGTAGCCTTAATGAATCCGTTTGAGAAGGTAGAATATACACTGTTACTGGAACTGATAAAAACGCAAGGGAAGTATGAGGGAAAATGCCCTAAAAAATGTTTCCTTTATTTTGAATATTGTTGTATTATCGCCCTGTTCCGCGTTATAGGATATAACGATCTCTTGATCGTGACGGTGACTTCGTACGTGATTTGTCATCTGATAACAGAGTTAATGTGGGCGAAAAGAGTACTAGAGAGTACAGTGGGGAAGTTTTTCTTCTTGTGTTCAGCCTTGGTGGTTGTTATGAACGCCTTGATAGCGTAGTCTGTTAGTCAAAGTGGCTGGGCGATTGTCCGGGTGACAGTGAGTGGGGGTTTTGGTGACGTGCTGAAGTTCAGTGGGCCTCATGCTTGTGGTGCTGGCTAAGTTCTGCTATAAGCTAACATAAACCTATTCCCGCCTTACCGCCTCCGACTACACGTTCGGTAATGTATTAACGAAAATTAAATAAACGAAATTGATCAAAGAATGACGAAGCACTAGACTAAGTTACGTCTTTTCGATTTTTTATTCAAAAGATTTTGTTCTGATGTCTGTTTTTATCGGTCTGGTCAGCTCCAGAATTTATTGGTGTGTCGTCATTTTGACTTTTGTTTTTGCATCGGTCTGGTCGGCTCCATAAATTACTATGGTGTCATTTTCACTTTCGTTTTGTATCTGTCTGGTTGGCTTCGGAATTTCCTTTTTTATTATTATTCTGTTATTCAAACAGATAGCAAGTGGCAGTTTTGAAGCTATAAATGATGGTAATGGCTACTAATATGTTGGCTGCAGAGCCGGAGAATACTGGATATTAATATGATCTGAGAGATAATGTATATGAATACTAATATGGCTGCAGAGCCGAAGAATACTGGTTAAATGTTGGCTGCAGAGCCGGAGAATACTGGTTAAATTTGGCTGCAGAGCGGAGAATACTGGATATTAATATGATCTGAGAGACAACGTATATGAATACTAATATGACTGCAGAGCCGAAGAATACTGGTTAAATGTTGGCTGTAGAGCCGGAGAATACTGGTTAAATGTTGGCTGCAGAGCCGGAGAATACTGGATATTAATATGATCTGAGAGATAATGTATATGAATACTAATATGGCTGCAGAGCCGAAGAATACTGGTTAAATGTTGGCTGCAGAGCCGGAGAATACTGGATAAATGTTGGCTGCAGAGCCGGAGAATACTGGTTAAATTTGGCTGCAGAGCCGGAGAATACTGGATATTAATATGATCTGAGAGACAACGTATATGAATACTAATATGGCTGCAGAGCCGAAGAATACTGGTTAAATGTTGGCTGTAGAGCCGGAGAATACTGGTTAAATGTTGGCTGCAGAGCCGGAGAATACTGGATATTAATATGATCTGAGAGATAACGTATATGAATACTAATATGGCTACAGAGCCGAAGAATACTGGTTAAATGTTGGCGGCAGAGCCGGAGAACACTGGTTAAATGTTGGCTGCAGAGCCGGAGAATACTGGATATTAATATGATCTGAAATAACGTATATGAATACTAATATGGCTGCAGAGCCGGAGAATACTGGTTAAATGTTGGCTGCAGAGCCGGAGAATACTGGTTAAATGTTGGCTGCAGAGCCGGAGAATACTGGATATTAATATGATCTGAGAGATAATGTATATGAATACTAATATGGCTGCAGAGCCGGAGAATACTGGTTAAATGTTGGCTGCAGAGCCGGAGAATACTGGATATTAATATGATGTGAGAGATAACGTATATGAATTCTAATATGGCTGCAGAGCTGGAGAATACTGGATATTAATATGATCTGAGAGATAATTTATGTGAATACTAATATGGCTGCAGAGCCGGAGAATACTGGATATTAATATGATGTGAGAGATAACGTATATGAATACTAATATGGCTGCAGAGCCGGAGAATACTGGATATTAATATGATGTGAGAGATAACGTATATGAATACTAATATGGCTGCAGAGCCGGAGAATACTGGATATTAATATGATCTGAGAGATAATGTATATGAATACTAATATGGCTGCAGAGCCGGAGAATACTGGTTAAATGTTGGCTGCAGAGCCGGAGAATACTGGATATTAATATGATGTGAGAGATAACGTATATGAATTCTAATATGGCTGCAGAGCCGGAGAATACTGGATATTAATATGATGTGAGAGATAACGTATATGAATACTAATATGGCTGCAGAGCCGGAGAATACTGGATATTAATATGATCTGAGAGATAATTTATGTGAATACTAATATGGCTGCAGAGCCAGAAGAATACTGGATACTAATACAATTGGAGAACAAATGGTTTTGGGTACTCGTATGGCTGCGAAGCTGAAGGAATACTGGTAAAATGTTGACAGCAGAGGTAAATGAATTCTGGAAATGTAAAGACGTATTTTAGTGCTCTAATTGGCAGAAGTGAGAGAGAACATGACAGGGGAAAATAGAGAGAGAGAGAGTGAGAGAGAGAGAGGTGGTAATTGAAGGGTGAAAATGTGACAAAGACGGACTCGGCCTTGAGAACTTTTAAATAGTGTACATTCTGCACCACGCTTTAATTTGACTAATATTTTGTGGAATAACTCATTGGAGTTAACATATGCAATATATATTTATACATTCTGTTTATAGTTGGTTAAAGGAACCGGAAGCAGTAGGATAGTTAATGGGTAAGAGGAGATTTTAACATGATCGTTTTAACATTAAATTAATGTGTTACGTGTATGATTTGCACATGAGTGTTGGGATGTGAGTTGGTGTCGTTTTCGGTGATGTTGAGAACATCGTGGATTGGCAATCAGTGCGAATATTGATGATGCATTAAAAAGTGTGTTTGTCTTTTGTATCTTTATATTTGCAGAGATTTTTAGGCGAGATTGGAGATAGTTTGTAGAAGAAAAGGTGTTCTTGTTGCCTCTTTTATTAAATCGTACAGAGCCTCTAACTGTAATAGACAAGAACAACAGCCGGTAATTCTGACACACTTCTTTATTCTTATTCCCATGGAACCCAGAAACGGCTCCCCAATGTCCCAATCCATGGACGACGACGAAAGTGAAGAAGAAGAAGGTTCAAGCTACATGGAACCAAAAAGGGGAAAAATATAACAATATTAGCTCAAATGCAGAATAATTCCTATCAACTGTGATTGTTCTCATCAAATATATTGTTCGTGTATGTAACATTCATGAGCATTTGAGAGCGAAGGATATGATATACTAGCAGTTATAGGAAAGTCAGACTTCGTCAAACATGATATCCTGATTCCAGTTTTTAGAACCAGAAACTTTCAACAAACGTGTGCCTGCTTACAGAGGTTTTATGTGTGGCTGTGTTTGCACTAATAGACATATACTCACAACATTTTGTCAGCTACTGGTGTCTATACTGTTTGTTAAATCTTCCTATGTCTGACTATTTCTTGGCGTTCAACCATTTACATCAATATAAAGACCAAAAAATAGACGACGTTAAACCAACATTTTCCAAAATGTGCTCGCCACAACACTCAGCTAATCGCACGTTACCTTAAAATTGTCCATCCGGTCCAACAAACGGAAACGGACTTTCGCACTTAATCAACATGGAGCTTTCATCGCGTACATCCCGGCCACTTAAATGCGAGCTTTACATAACCGAGCATTTAAACAAAATACACATATAACATGAACAAGCTAATGTGAATCACAAACAGTTATGATTATCCAAAAGAATGCTGGTAGTCTTTATAATTTCACAGTTCGCAATGTTCTACATTGACTTCTACCCGGAAATTATCAATGTTCTCCATTGTTTAAAGGAACACTAGGACTTACATGTCACAGTTCACAAGCACTAATTTGCGAGTGCGTATGGGTTTTCAAACTACCACTGTTTCTATCAAGCATAGCTTGTCGATCGGTCTTGTGAGAACCATCCAGCGTGTCTTCACATCTACTGACCGGACAAGACCGTCCTTGCCAAGAAAGGTTTTCACAATCCTACCCAAAGGCCAGTTAAGCCTGTGCGTACTGCTGTCCATAATCAGCACCACGTCGCCGACACGAAAGTTTCTCCTTGGTGTCATCCACTTTTGTCGTAACTGAAGAGTTGGTAAATACTCCCGGATCCATCGCTTCCAGAAGGAGTCAGCCAGATACTGTACACATCTCCACCGTTTACGGAACGTACCTTTTCTGGTGAAATGGTCTACTGGAAACTCTGGGCCTGACCGTAACAATAAAAGGTGGTTCGGGGTAAGTGGATTAAGATCGTTTGGATTGTCAGACACCACTGTCAGTGGTCTACTATTCACAATAGGCTCTACCTCACAAAAGAGTGTACTCAAGTCCTCATCTTCTAGCGTCTGCTCTCTCTGCAGCAGAGCATTGAGTACATTACGAACAGTACGAATTTGTCTCTCCCATGAACCGCCCATATGAGAGGCAGCTGGTGGGTTGAATTCCCACACAATCTCTCGCTGGCACATATGGTCATTGATCTTTTGCTGGTTCCAGTTCTGAATTGCTTCTCTAAGTTCGCGTTCACCACCTATGAAATTGGATCCATTATCAGATCTCAATCTGTCCGGCCTTCCCCTCCTACACTCAAATCGTTTCAACGCATTGATGAAGGAGTTAGTATCCATTGAATCTAACTTCTCAATGTGTATCGCTCGTATGGACAAACATGTGAAGAGGCATCCCCACCTCTTGACTTTACTCCGGCCCCGTTTGACCTCAAACGACCCAAAGCAATCAAGACCGACAAATGAAAACGGAGGCTTGTAGGGCGTCACCCTATCCGTTGGTAGATCTGACATTTTCTGCTCACCGAGCTTGCCTTGTCTCCTTTTACAAGGAACACAGTCTTTGAGCACTTTGTTTACAGTTGGCCTGGCGTTGATTATCCAGAATTTTTGTCGGATATCGGCTAGCACATGTTCTTTGCCGGAATGGCCACACTGACTATGGTAATCACGCACAATGAGAGAAACTGTATGGTGGTTCTTTGGTAGTATAACCTGGTGTTTGGCTTCATCCGAAATTGGAGCCTTGTTCAAGCGACCGCCGACACAAATGAGTCCATCAGAATTCAAAACTGGCTCTAGTGCGAATATTGAGCTTGATCGCTTCACGAAACCATCAGTGTTGGCATACAGTAGGCGAAATTCTTCACTGAAGTGTCGTTTCTGAACGAACTTGATAATCGCAACTTCAGCATCTTTGATCTCAGACACAGTTAGCACATTCGGTGTCTGAATTGTCACACGTTTCGCAATAGCTTTCTCATAAAGTATCTGTCTAAGTCGCAATATCCAGCCAACAGCTCTCTTGAGATAGTACCACGATGAATACCTTTCCAGTAACTCATTAATCACGTCGCGTGACTCATCTTTAGAGGTGCTGTACACTTTCACTTCGCGTTTCACTTCTTTGTCATCCTCTGGAATACTGAAGTCATTTACAGGCAACACTGGCCATGTTGACTCATTTTCCCACAGAAATCCAGGACCATTCAACCATCTTTTGGTTGACAGCAGTTTATCAGCGTCAAGTCCACGTGATGAGTCATCGGCAGGATTATTCGCTGAATCCACATATCTCCACTGACTAGGAGACGATCCATCATGAATAACGGCTATCCGATTAGCTACGAACGTATGGAAACGCTTGTCTTCATTCTTCACATATTGTAGTACGACTGTACTATCTGTCCAGAATACAGATCCTTGAATGTCCAATCTGAGTTCGTGGCGAAGCATGCGATCCAATTTCACCAAGATTACGGCTGCAGATAATTCTAATCGAGGGATTGTGATTGGCTTGATGGGGGCTAACCGTGACTTTCCAATGAGGAAACTACAGTGTACATCGCCTGTTGAATTTACAATTCTCAGGTAACTAACCGCACCATAACCTTCACTCGACGCATCCGAGAAATGATGTAATTGAACTACAGCAGGTAATCCAAACCGAGGAGGCAATATACACCGTTGGATCTTAATCTGTTCCAATTTCGGGCAGTTTTGTACCCAGGAATTCCATTTCTCCACGTTTTCGGGTTTCAATGGATCATCCCATCCTTTCTTGGATCTTGTCTCATCTTGGAATATCTTTTTGGTCTGAAGAATCACAGGAGAAACAAATCCTAACGGGTCATAGAGAGAGCTTATAACGCTTATTAAGCCCCTTGTCGTGATGGGTTTCTCTTTCAGTACGACCCTAACGATTTGTCTAAGTTCAAGTCTCTGATTCCTTTCGCTCTAGATTCGGGTGAAACAAGAGTCGAGTACTCTGCGACTGTTACTCGTCCATTTAGTCAAGTTGAAACCTCCTTTGTTTAGCAAAGAGCACAACTGATCCACAAGCTTGATTGCCTGATCTTTACTAGCCACAGACTTGAGGCAATCATCCACATAGAAGTTGTCGTGTACCGTTTCGACGACTTCCAGATCAAAATCGGTTTTGTTGTCTTTGGCTGTTTGTCTAAGCGCGAAATTCGCGGCACTGGGACACCAAACTCCACCGAAAAGATGGACTGTCATGCGATATTCCTCCAGCTCTTGAGCAGGATCACCATCCTTCCACCATAGGAACCTGAGAACATCCCGATCATCCGGCGGAACCTTCACCTGGTGAAACATGGCTTCCACATCTCCCATGATGGCAAATTCTCTCTCGCGAAACCGCAACAGAATTCCGATGAGATTGTTGATGAGATCGGGTCCCTGTAGAACCTCTGAGTTGAGTGAGAGGCCTCCATATTTGGCAGAGCAGTCGAATACTACCCTAAGTTTCTCTGGCTTGTTCTCATTTCTGACACCGTGGTGTGGTAGGTACCAAAATTTACCTCCATCAGTTGGTTTTGTGTTGTCTGGGACTTTCTTCGCGAAACCATTATCTAGTAGCCCTTGAATTTCTGCCTTATATTTCTCACATAAAACAGAGTCATTGCGCAGTTTCCTACCAAGGGATTCAAGACGACTTGTCGCTAGACTGTAATTGTTCGGTAAGTTGGGAGGACTATGCTTAAAAGGTATGTCCATCTCGTAATGTCCGTCTTTAAGCGTCGTTGTCCTTTCCCAAATGTCCACCACACGTCTATCGTTGACCGACATTTCTGTCCTATTGTCAGCCAAGGACTCGGAAGATTCCAGTTTCCAGAATTTATCTATCTGTAATTCAAGGTTTTCATCAGCTCGGATGAAATTTGACGTTGCTGATCTAGTCCGTCTGGAGACAAACTTAACGGTCCATTCAGTGTCCATCCAAAAATAGTGCGCATGGCATATGGCTCACTCCCTTTGCCACATTTAACTTCAAGGGGCGCTAATGCTAACGGAACATCCTGTCCGATAAGAAGAGTAACTTCTGCCTTGTCTGTGGATGGCAATTTTACTCCATGCAGATGAGGCCATTCGTTGACATCGTCTTGAACTGCCATACTATCTGATAACACAGGTAAGTTTGACGTGGAATACACATATGGCAAGTTGACAACGTTTTTCTCATATATGTCTGTAACCTCCAGCGACGTAAGAATAACGTCTGATTTACAGTCTTGTTTTCCCAGTGTTGTAAGACTCAGTGTAGTGTTAGTTCCTTTGATACCAAGCTGTTCTATCAAAGCCTGGGTGCTCCCACTGTCCAACAAAGCGTATGTTTGAACGAACTTCTGTTCACTGTTAGATCTAACCTTTATTGGGACAATAGGTAGGGCTATCCGTGCTGCGCCGGCCCCCGTGGCACCACATGATGACTTCTGTTCCACCACATGCTCATTTCCCGCTAGTTTTACACCATCTGAACATTCACTTCTAACATTTGATGAATCACTCTTTTCTTGACTCAGTTGGTTACTGCCTCTGGCAGAGAAAATATGCACAAGTCTAGAATGTTTGCGATTGCATCCACGAACACTACATCGGCCATCTCGTGAACAACTAGCAGATACATGTTTCGCAGAGAAACAGTTGAAACAAAGTCTTTTCTCTCTGATGTATTCAAGTCTTTTCTCTGGCGTCATTTGTTTGAATTTTTCACATCTGAAAAGTGCATGATTTGCAGGACAAAGATGACACACTATAGCGTCTTTGGAGGAGCGGTTTGTTGACAATGAAGTTTTACTATCATTGTCCACTTGAACATGGAAACTAGCTCCTCGACTCCGGTTATACGGTTTCTGGAACTTTCCTGTCATGGAAGAACTTCCAAGGCTTCCACCGAAAACTGGGTCGTTGGCCTCTTCAGCAGCCAGTTCTATGAATTCCACTAGCTGTCCGATTTCCGAATACATACCTTCAGTTTTCAATGTTCTGACAGCATTTTTTCGCCATCTGCCTTGCAGATAGACAGGAAGCTTTTCCACCATTTTAACCATTCGTGCTTGGTTATCTACTTCCTGTAGTCTGCCCATAGCTCCCAAAGTTATCATGCAGCTTCGCACCTCATCAGCGTATTTCTGAAGCGCTTCATTATCAGAAGGTCGGATATTTGGGCCTTCTGTAACCTTCTTAATCCAGGCTTTAGATATCACAAACTGATTTCCAAATCTGTCATTCAAAAGCCTCCTGGCTTCACTATAGCCATACTGAGGGTTCATGACTGAGCAGCATTCAATCACCTGGAGCGCTTTACCAGAACAGTATTGGAACAACCTGTTCAACTTAATACTGTCAGTGACCGCTGTGTTACCAACGCTGTTATCGAAGGCATTTATGAACATCCAATAACGAAGCGGATCTCCATCAAATTTAATCAGTTCTGTCTTCGGAAGTTGCATAGTGTCGAGCATCTGTTGTTGTAACAGAAGCACACGTTCTTCAGCTGTTGTCGCTTCATGAAGCACATTACCGACGTTATTCTCAGAATGTCTTGTTTCTGCCGGTTTCACACGTACTGGGTCACAGGGGAACTGAATAGGAGGCTGAAAAGGAGTCTGAATTTGACTTTGTTGCATCCGATATGCCGGTCTGTCACCACGTAATTGATCAGGTTTAGACGGTCTCTTAACTGAATGCCAATCCTGGGCTAATGGGTTCAACAGTACTCCACGCCGCTGCTCATGTAGCGATTTTTCTCTGTGCTTAATTCCACTCGCTTTTGGAACTTCTAAATTTGCCTTAGCATTTTCCAGTTTTACAGGTAGCAAGTCCGCCTGCTTACGAGGTGTACCGACTTGGCTGCTATATTCAGCATAAACCTGGACCTCTGCTTCAGCTATGACGCGTACTGTAGGTGCTTATCTTCAAATTTACCTAATGTTTGTCCCAGATCCTCCATTTTACTCTCTACTAATGTCGTGTCGACGGTATATTCCATAAGCGACCTGATTTCTCTGATTTTGCTTGTCATATTTCCTTTAATTCCACCTCTTTCTTTGCGGAGTTGTTTGACTTTCTCGGCATATATGCCCTCCTGGTCCAATGTCACATTTTCTGTCCTCTCTCCCATTCCCGAGGATTCTTCACCAAGCACAGACATTTTGAACCACAGTTCCCGCAGAACACTTAGCAAATTTTACGAAAATGTTCTTGAACTGTTGTAATAGACAACAACAGCAGCCGGTAATTCTGACACACTTCTTTATTCTTATTCCCATGGAACCCAGAAACGGCTCCCCAATATCCCAATCCATGGACGACGACGAAAGTGAAGAAGAAGAAGGTTCAAGCTACATGGAACCAAAAAGGGGAAAAATATAACAATATTAGGTCAAATGCAGAATGATTCCTATCAACTGTGATTGTTCTCATCAAATATATTGTTCGTGTATGTAACATTCATGAGCATTTGAGAGCGAAGGATATGATATACTAGCAGTTATAGGAAAGTCAGACTTCGTCAAACATGATATCCTGATTACAGTTTTTAGAACCAGAAACTTTCAACAAACGTGTGCTTGTTTACAGAGGTTTTATGTGTGGCTGTGTTTGCACTAATAGACATATGCTCACAACATTTTGTCAGCTACTGGTGTCTATACTGTTTGTTAAATCTTCCTATGTCTTCTGACTATTTCTTGGCGTTCAACCATTT
>JAVTVY010015457.1:0-61847 GCA_036873755.1 Hanleya hanleyi
ATGAAGAGACTTGCATTAATGAATAACCACATTAGTTCCTCTGAGTGACGGGAAGGATGGGCAACCATCTTTAATTTATGTAAAATCATTAATGATCTCTATCTCTGACACTGTTCAAATGCTCAATGTAAAATTTGGTATACATTATCGATGCATCATCTCGATTACTTCTACACGATGTGCCTAGGATACAGTACTATACTATACACAATTTTTTGTAATTCAGCATCGCAGAAAACCACCATCGATTGCGTTTTCAATGGTAAAAGGGTTAGGAAAGAACTAAAAATACACTTCAATGCAGAGTGATTTTGATTGACGCCAGAAATCGCTCAGAACGCTTCTTCGGCGATCTAGACCCCATGAGCATCTGGGGCCTGGGCGGCCCCTGGATCCTCACCTAAAGTGCAATGATAGTGGCCGTACCACTTTGAATTTGCTTCCGACGCCCCCTGTATTAACAGACAGTGTCAACGTACTGTTCCAGCTGTCTCCCGTTCAGTGATTGGTCATTCGACCCCACCATTTTAAACTAATACGAGCATTTTCATTGGATCACTATTAGATAAGACCCACCCCAATCTTCATACACAACCACGTGACTGTCTCAGTTGACTGATGACATAGCGCGGTCTCGTTTTTGATTTCAAAATCTGCCGTCTAACTGGGAAAATGTTGTTGTTGCTGCATCAGCCGATCATTAGCCCCTGTAGAAGATACTATAGGCTAATACATGTAGGCTACCATGCCATGAGATGATGCTTGGGATTGCATTTCGCTCACTTGCACCTACAGGTGGCGACAACTGGTGGCAATTTAAAATTTGGTTTTCGGGCAGTAGGTTGAGGATGCCTTCAGCTTCTCGTCAAGTTTGGTTTGCAGATAATGCCTTGAGATGTCACTTGGGGATGCTTCTCGGTGCTTCACTGCATGGAAACTATATCACAGAAGCAATCAACTTTCAGTCAATCGTTCTGAGTTGATCTTAAAACTTGGGAAGGCAGAAAGACCCTTCCACATCCAACGCCTATGAAGCAGCAGTTGCCTCCCTCATGTATATCCCCTAAGACCAACAATGCTAAAAAATATTGCTGCCATTTCGGCGGGGGACCTAGCATCCTCTGGCTGCTTGTTACCTATAGGCCTACCCTCCTCTCATAATTACCTATACCCTCAACCCACGATTACTCTATGGGATCAGGGTATATTGTTGCTAATAACTCATGACAACACCTGAATTATCTAACAACTCTAAATGTATACTAACAGTTGACAAATACATAAACATAAAATCTATTTCTGTGCAGTGAATGCAGTATGCAGACCTGTTATGTAAAAGTTGGTACAATATAAATGTACCAGTAATCATCTGATGTCATGAACCTTTATATTGAGAGACATGGACAAGTAGCGCATTATCAAGATTATCTACCTATGACATAAAATTTACTTTGGCACAGGCTGAATTAATAAGGCTTGAACTTATCAACAAACAGTCTATGGACTGCATTCTCTCCCCAATGGGTGCTTTCTCACCCCTTTCTGGCACACCTATCTTGGTCAATATACCAGGTGTCTGTACTGTCAATGAGAAATTCATATTTCAATAAAATGCTGTTTGTCCTGTTTGCACTTACTTTAAAACCCCTGAGTGTATAAAAAGATGACTGAAGTACCTACCTCAAACATATCCCTTTTTTCTCATTAATACGGATGTCAATAGTTTTCAAACTCTGTCAGTTCGACCTGTGACCATTGAAAGCTCTGCACTTGAGTCGAGCGCAGATTTGAATTCTGGCTAGACTGTCGTCTTATTGAACAAGACGAAACTGGGTTTAATTTGAAGTCAATTAAAGCGTTGAACAGGTGAGCTAGGTCAGGTGGAGGTGTGGAGAGAATTCTTAAACAGGTGCTCAGTAAACAAGATACTCCACATAGCCAGAGTGATTAGAGCAGGCACAGGTATGCCATACATTGACTTGGTTAACCTATCAGAAGCTATTTATTACTTCAGGAATTTCTCAAACTTACTTGAAAATACATTTAATGTACCCTCCACGGTTTAAATACTAAACAATGGCAGACAACTAGTATGACGATGCATTCATGGATAACATATATACATGTAGATCTGCTAGTCACAATTTATTGATATAAATTTATGCATAAGAATATCATCCATTTTAAGAAACAGCTAGTTAACATTAAGTTTTACATGAAAATTTAAATACTTGATTTCAAGATTCACTTAATTGATAATGTACTTGATCATTTCCTTCTTCCTCTGTTCCCTTCATCCTGCTCCAACCTTCATGAACAAAGGCAAAGGTGTGCACACATTGAATCAATGGGAGGCAAACATGCAATTTCTAAGCCATGTGGTAGCCATGTGCTCGAGATCTACACCAGTCAGCCACTGACCCCTCGTTTTTACCTGCATGACAGATTATATTGTGCTCTATTTGGTGACAATAATTGATGACAATACTTTCCCCCATCTGGGGTTCTGCTAAGTCAATTTCCTTAAAATATAGCAAACTTCTTCTTTTTCATTCATTTGTTTTGGCCAGAAATCCTTCAACCGTCAAGTATTTTCAAGAAAATCTATAGTACAATATTTGATGTAGTTCAACTAGTTTTCCTCTGGGGCTGCAGGGGGAAGTACAGGCCTGTTTTGCTACCCTTTAAAGGTGCCCAAATTACAGCTCGTCTCCAAAAAGCCCAAATTACAGTCTTTTTGATTTCTTCCAGGATTGAAAAAGAATTGACCAGATAACATCTGGGCATTCTGTGTTCTGTCCAGACCAACAAAAATCAGTTTGAAGACTTTGTGGACAATCCAGGGTCTCATAACATGTAATTCCACTCAAGGACCTTAATTTAGCCCAAATTTGAGGGCTGGAAAGGGTGCCCAAATTAGAAAACTGTATTTGCGCCTGGGCTGAGTAAAAGCATGGATTCTACAATGTGTCTGTAGTAAGCTCCAAGGTAGAACTTAACAGAATAGTACACCGAATATGCAACCAAATAAACAGATGAACCAAGAATGTAATTATGCCAGAACACACTTATTGATAGTTTGGGTGCAGAGTGAACTATTTGTAAAAAAAGGTATACAGTGCATGTAGCCTATAAATTCAGCCAAGCAGTGTGTGAGTAAATGCTTCGGTGGATTTCATTCTACTCCGCTTGCTCACTACTAGGAGCAGAAGACAAACCAGAAGTCTTAGTTCTGTCAGATGACTGGTTAACTCTGCCAGAATCGATGAACAGGAAGTGGCAATCAGATAATCTGATTTGATACCTGCTACTGTGAAAGTTACTCATTATGTCCTACATGGAAGAACAGTAATTGTCCCTTATCAATATGACAAGGTTAGCAAATGTCAGACAATAAATCCTTACCGAGAACTCCTAACACTGCAATCTTAACTTCTTAACTCGTTAATGGCTGAAGTCTAACAGAACCAAGTGCTGAACCTGTACAAGGATATAGTAATTACACAATAAATCCTGAAAATACACAAACTTGTGTGCTCTTACATCAGCTTGTTGACTTTCACTTTCGATAGATAAAACAAATTATTTCACAAGTCAGGAGAACTGTGACAAATCTGGCATCAAACTCTTTGCTTATTCTGTTCTTAGAAGCCCCTGCAATGTTGACCTTTGAATTTCATGCGGAGTAAAACAAATGACAACCAACATTCAGACCTTTTTGAAGAATAAAGTGCAACTGAATATTTGTATCCAGTCCAAAAGCTTGGAATAACAAATAATCAAACTCATTTAACAAATACATATTCATGATAAGCCAATAACCTCATACCATCTCCTTTGACAGAAAAGAAATGGAAGTACATGTACCCTAGTACCCTAATGATGTCCAGCTGGAACGAAGGCCAATGTAACTTATATTTGTAACAACATGATGAGATAATATTATAATATAATTATATTCCTACAGTGTGAATATTATGTGGCGCTATCACTGGGAGCTGCACACACATGACATTTGGGAGACTATACAGTGGAACCTCGCTATAAAGCTGTTATTGGGAAACCAAATTCAAACCACCTTATAGATTTTCAGTCTTATAAAAGGGTTGAAATGATATGCACTAATTTATTTGGGGGGACACCACAGCACCCACCTTATATCAGAATCAGCGCTATATCGAGGTGCCTTATAGTGAGGCTAGACTGTGTAGTATAACTATATGTTGTCTCCACAACAAAGCACCACCACTTGTCACTATCACTAAAGCACCTGTAGGACATTAGGTACCAGTAGTCTGACTAGTAGTTGTAACCATGCCTGGTGACACTAAAGCCACAGAGAACTACTACTGTAACAGCCGAGAACTACCACTATTATAGCCACGGAGAACTACAATGTATGACAATATCCGCAGAGAATTACCAATGTAACGTGTGCTGGGCCGGTCAATGAACGGGACACAGCTGAGCTAGGTCTCGTTATATGGTAGCGTACAAGCTGTCAGGCCGCTGTCCCTGCTGACACTAGTCCTTGCCAACTAGAGATTCACTTCGACCTGTCACCTTGTCTGGATCGAGAAAGTAGGAGAGTGTAGAGACAACCAAGGCTGATATGGAGTCAAATAATATGCAATAATATTCAGTAACTTAAATGTACAGGATGATCGCGGTTAAAGATGTAAATATGTACAGTTATCATATACACGCGCCGCGTAAAGGGTGGCCTGGTTGCTGGCCCTTTCCACACGGTAGGTGATCGTAGGGGCGGCCTGGCTGGTGGCCCCTCTCTTGGTATGGAATGTCGTTGGAGCGAGGCCAAGGATAGCGGCTCAACGTCCTTCCTTCTCGCGGCTGTTGGAGCGAGGCTATGGATATAGCGGCTCTCTTCTCCGTAAGGTAGGTATATCGTCCCCAGAAAACGTCGTGGTTTCCCACCGTGGATATGACCGTCTTCCTCTTACAGGTACGTATGGTCCCAGAGATTGCTCCGTCTTCCCACCGTGGATACGTCTGCTTCTCCTGGTGAGAAATCCCCTCTACAGGGAGGTTCGTCTTCCCACCGTGGATACGTCTGCTTCTCCTAGTAAGAGATCCCCTCTACAGGTAGGTTCGTCTTCCCACCGTGGATGCGTCCGCTTCTCCACAGCTGTAACCTGTCTTGCGAGGATGCCTCCGTATCGTCTTCCCTCCAAGGTAAGTATATCTTCCCCAGAAAGTCCCCTGAATGTGTCGTGGCTTCTCACCGTGGATGCGTCTGCTTCTTCTTGTAAGAGATTCCCTCTACAGGTAGGTTTGTCTTCCCACCGTGGATGCGTCTGTCTTCACCTGGTTTGTACGTATCGGCGATGCCACTTCTTCCGTGTGATTGGTATCTCACCCTAGGTTCGTCTAATAACCGTGATCTCGGCTGACTTCTATCCAGGCGTAGTCTGGCTTGCGAGGATCCTCTCCTCAGGATGTATCCGGCTAGATGATGTGGTCTAATATAACGTCTCTGGCAGCGAATCTGTCTGTAACAGTTTTGAGATGCTGCTTCGGTGGCGTGCTTGTAGGCACCGTAAACGGCCCAGACTGAGGTACTCACGACGACCGATAAAACAGACCTTCTTTCGATAGACTTCCTTCAACGTCTCGGATCACATCAAATCGCCATGCTTCCTCTCACAGGTTGGTACCAGTTTTCTGTCACCCGTTTCACGATGAGAACGCTCTCAGACAGCGTTATGCCTCTCCACCGTGAACACTTCAGGGCCCCCAACACATAAGCTGGCTTGTGAGAGTGACTTCTTCCTTCGAACTCCAATCAGGTAGGTACAGTTGGATCCTCGATATCGCCAGTGCGGTATAGTGCTTCCATGTATCAGCAGCCCAATTCCATAACCCTTGGAATATTACCGGTCGCCCCAACACATCCCAGCATTCGCCGACCACACTGCTGCTCAATACCCTTCACTAATACAACAGACACCGGACTTCCTATGTTCCCTCTTCTTCGTACAGGCACCGTCCACCGATTACACGTCTCCGCATGCAATACACTGTTCAGTCTATAAGCCCAATAGAAGAGTATAGTTACCTGGTTGCAGTTCAGATCAAAAGTGATTTCCATGCCCGATCTTCGTCTTTTATACACATCAGACCAACGTTCACATGACGTCGTGTTGCCCGTATGACAAATCACATTTTCCCGCAGCGCCATCTACACTTTGCAGTCAAAGACAACTCACACCATTGTGCAGCTTAGGAACGATAACTCCAATCGTTATAACCAAGTAGACTTTGTGGGGAATTCCTGACTTCTAGTTTCACTTTCGTTACTGCTGATTATATCGCCGTATAAAGTTTGCACAGTTTCTTTGCTAACGGGAAAATTAGACAGCATTCTCCATTGATATCACAGACCAGGATGGATATAAATACTGGACGGTAAGTTGATTTCAGTCATGTATACCCGTATTCATGTTGAGCGTTGTGGCTTCATGTAGACCCCGATTTTTGTCACATTTCCGGGTTGGCGTGCACTCTTCATTCCAGACTTGCGCTTCGGTTCAGGCTTGTGTATAGTCCTGATTTAACGGTTAGGGGATACCAATATTCGTTACACCAACATAACAGCATGTAAAGAACTATCAGTACATGCATAGCCCACATCTCTATTGCATGTTGCTGCAATTACAAGATGCTGTCGTTACTGACTATGAAAATAATATCAAGGACAATGAAAATATTTACCCAACTAAAACCAAAATACCTTTAACAATGATAGAGTGACTGGCAAAACCAAATTCTCCAACATATTTGGTGGGTTGCTTCAAAATACATTTTATTGAAGATGAATCATTTTAAACTAACAAAGCACACAGTGAGAATCAACAGTTCAGCTCAGTTAAAATGGCACTCTTTACCTCAATCAAGGTGTGTTTGAACGGACAGCAACTTCTATTAGCAATAGTCTTTAATTTCTTAACACAATATGATGCAATATTTACCGAAGATCTAAGTTTGCCATATGATTTGCATTGTTCAAGTTTTCAAAAGAACGGGACAGCCTTTGACTTTCATCAAATTCATACATCAAGGACTATATAGACCTGTGTAGAGCTTAATTGAATGAAAGTATTTCTGTCCAGCAACGATAATATTCACAAAGTCCTGCATTCTGCAGAGGTGAACTTAAAAATCTGATATTAACTGAAACTGTTACCATAATATTTACTACAGGCAAAGATGAGCGATATTTTTATCATGTTTTTTTCACTTTTAAAGTGAAAAAAAAAAAAAAAGTTTCCATCAAATGAAAGAACATTGCAAACAGTGTGGAAAAATTTTTATTGTAATTTTTTATGATTTTATTACACAGATTAACTGCAAATAATGCATGGTATTCTATGGCGGTCTGTTGCAATCATATTTAGGTCCAGTGACGTCACACTGCCTTAATACATATATTTCAAACTGTGTATGCACTTCCCAATGCTTGATTCAAGCTTAAGGTGTGTATACTTTGAGTTTCAACACAGACTCACTGCTCCAGTGTGCATGTTTCACCAAAATCGGGGAGATGGTAACTCATAAGTGTCGAGTCAACTCTTGATGGACACTTTACTTGAGGGTTTACGATCACTTTAAGGAAATGCATCTGCCAAATTGTTTGTTTCTCTACAGAGGAGCAGAAAAAAAACTTACAAAGAGTCCCAGTAGAGTTTCTCCTAAACAAGCTAAATCAAGGACTCTTCTGGGCTGTATTTACTCTCCCAACAGCTGGAATTGACCTGAATTGAATTGATTCTGGCAGTTCTCTACTTCAAATATTTAATTTCATGTATTTAATTAACAATTAATGATTCTTTTTATTTTTTTTCAATACATTGTATTTGCAAGGTGACATGAACTAATAAGTAATAAACAGTATATTTATGGTCTAGTCAGTGTACAGGCATTAATACATCAGCAAACTGATTAATATGGTCATTATTATTAATGTGGCATGGGAGTAATGGAGAACATATCACAAAATTTCACAATTTATTTATGTGTATTAAAATCATCTGTTTTTGACCAGTGAAAGGTTGATCAAAAATAATAATACAATCAACTGGGTGTAAAATGAATTACTCATGGTACATTTGTTCTTCACATAAAATTATATGTCCCTGGAACAGGAATAATAATGTCTATATGTAGCCTTGCTAGTACATTTAATCTCCAATAAAAAAGCCTTTCTAAACTGTAAGTCATGAATACATGTAAACATAACATCAAACATATTCACTAACTATTCAGTTTTGTTCAGTCACACCTGGGATAGAACATTACTGCAATATAATACAATATCCTAGTTCACACTCAGTGTACCTGTCTTTGTGTTAAACGACTACACCTAACATGGTATTTAGTCATTCCAGACAGCAAAACGATGTCCTAATATAATAGATCTAATCTGACATGTCTGAGTGTGTCTCATATGGCTAAATTATATATATATGTATAATAGTTTGTAAAATACATTATTGAAAAACTAAATATATGCACATATATATAATCAATTTTTTCCACACTACATTATAATATAGCATATCTCACATCTGTAATAATGGAATAAATTAAGTCTTTCAGTGATCAGTTTTTTTAGCAAATATTGATCACATCAACATTGCACTAACAGGTAAATCCAATTAGCCAGCATTATAGTTACTTACTAAGAGGTCAGAGAAGTGCGAGTACATTTACATAGGGATAACAGAGATTCTACCAAACAGTCTATAAATAGAGCAGGAGACAAATTGGGAATGTCTTATGTTTGAGCTAGACTGAATGACTGACTACCTGAGGAGCATTAAGTTTTATCTTTACACCAGAAATGTGGCAGGACTTAATTAAGTCAACAGAATGTGCCATCAAACACTGACAATGCACAGGTAGAGGATCATGTTACATTCTAGAGGTGTTCATGGCCAACACTTCTTCACCCCCACCAAAGGAAACCAATTAAGATTGAATGTAGGCTATACTGAACTTTTTTATATCTTTTTCATTTAAGTACCTTCTATTTTCCTCCACTTTAAATTTTAAGGCCTCAGCTTTAATCAATAAGTTTCCTGTAATTTTTTATTGAAAGTATGATAACCTTATCAAACGCAATGAAATTTAACAGACAAAATTAAAAAACGAAATCTGCTTTGTTCTTAAACAATTAGTTTAATAAAGAGCCATGGCCCCTTTCCCTAGCCATCGGCCCACAGCTAGGGCCCTTAGAAAAATGTTATGGAAGTGTTAATTTTGAAGCAATACCCCATAGTACACATCCCTAAGTTTCAATATTTAAAGAAAACGAGGTAAGCTTGTTTCGGGCAAGGATCGGATTGCAAGTTAAAAACGTGTCGAAAGCTCATTTTCAATAAATTTGACGTATTTCAAGCTCTTTTGGAAAGAAATTTGCATAGTAGGCAGCCAAGAACCAGAATGAAAGCCAATTCATTAAATTCCTATATCAATTCCATACAGTTTAACCATAAATATATTTTGGTTCTGACTTGCCTTGATCACCAAAAAATGAAATTAAGAATTATTTTATTGGTCGTCGTGTTGCCACAAATGTGTTTTCTATTCAGTGATACGAAGCTATGGATATATTATAGCTCAACAGGTTAGACACTGGACTTGAGTCCGCGATAGGCCATTTTTCACGGCTGTGAGTTCGAGCCCCATTTTTATCATTTATAATGTGATCATTTTTTCCTCCGTTTTATATCACTTTTGGCGTTTCTCTATCAGGAATATTATCAAAAGAAATAGCTTTTAATAGCATGAATCTTGAAACTAATTATGCAAGATAATTACTTTCATTAGCACGTGATCGTTCTAAATGTATTTCAGGACGGCTAGTATCGGTGACAGCTTAATATAAATCACTTCCGAGTGCAGACAGATTACTGTACATTTCCTTATATTTTGTGTATGAACCATCAACAGAAGTTCTGATGGTATATTTTTGCATGCACATTAAAATATCGCCTGTTGGTACCGTGTGTGAGAACTAGACAAGGTCAGGCCAAGCCAAGAAAATTACTGTTGAGCATCACACCTATACCACAGAAATGGGGATGAAGGAGGACAAATACTTCGACCTATGCAATGATGTAACAAATGATACAGACTTACTCAACGTTGGGCTGTCCACGAGTGAAGTTTAGTCAAGTCAGTTACTGTTGCCAGAAAAAGTTTCCACACATTCTTGTTTCGGTTTATGCAGATCAGGGACATAAATGAGTACAAACTGCTGTAGATATAACCTCTTCGTTACGAATTCGCAACACCTATATTTGATCTGCTTATTTTCATTCTAGAACACGGTTGTATACCAGAACATTTTGTGTTAATAGCAACTATAAAAAAGATTCATTTCAACAAATAATTTACTTTGGTTGGCCTTAAAAAATCCTCGTCTGAGTGCGCCCCAGTGCATAGTATGTCACCTTTGTTTACCGACCACCAGGTGGGTTAGATGCGTGTTAGTGCGCAGTATGTATGGGCCGCTACCTGGGCAAAGGGGCCATGGCTCTTTATAAATATACACACAACATTGAAAGAAACAAAACGATTTCAAACTCCTACTTTACTTTTTTTTCTCGCTTTCTTCGACAGGGTCAACAACTTTACTCTTTTTTTTTAACTGGTGCAAAAATAAAATAAAATACTCACTTCCACAATGCGTCCAACTTCAGAAACCCTTTCCATAGTGGTATCCATGTAATCCCTATCCTTGGTCAAGTTCTTAGATTAATTATTTTAGCACATTTTCCAAACTCTTTTGCAAAGTTAACTCAGCAATTATGAAAGAAAGTCGACTGTTATATCAACATGTGAGTTTCATCATCTGTCAAGGACTTATATACAACACACCTTACATGGGCCACCACGTGCTGAAGTGGCGTAAGTTATAACGGGAAATCTGTCCCTCTTCGACATGTTAGATCACTGGGGGCAGTTAGTGCAATCTGACGACAGGTGAACACGTTACGCAGTCAAGCCCGATAAAAGCCCTTATAGGATATGAAGTCAGTGGAGAGCGTGTCTTGCCTGACTGTAGACATATACGCGACAACTCACCGGACTGTGGAACTACACCTGCGTTTGTGAGGCAAACACAGACTGACAGCTTCAGAGATTTGGGTTATTGATGAATATGTATGAGCTAGGACACTTCATAATAGAGTGGAGCTGACAGGGGGCTTTGTGCCCATAAAACCACAATAGTCTGGTAGACACACGCTAGACTTGCCTTTTACACATTTTACACTCCTTCAAGACATTAACCCTTCTATATAAACTGTATTGAGCACTGCATTAGAACTGAGCAGGTAATCTGATTGAAATAGGAATCAATTTAATATGTAGTTAACATAAATGCAGTAGTTCCTTAACTTTGACAAATACAATTTGTGGATATTAATTTTTTTTTCCCAAAGATTAATAGCTGAAGTTTTGATGTAGATTTATATGAAAATTATTAAATCAGGATTTTTTTTTTATCCTGCACAGTTATAAAGTTACTTTATAATGCCATAGTTGTTTTCTTTTCATTAACCTCCGCGAGCCAAATACTCATCTAGTGAATATTGGGTTACGGGGCAAGGCAAAGCTTTCTACTAAGAATCTAACAAGCCCATCCAAAGAACAGCTTGTGTCTATGTTACACTCCAAAACATATCTTGTCATTGGTTTGTCACAGATTGGAATATCCAGTGAAGTTTCATGAAGTCAGGCTCTCATCAAAAGCAGTCGACTCACTGATCTTTCAAATTAAAGAGGTAGTAGCGTGATTTAATTGTTCAGGTAAACTGAACAACATGATCAACTGCAACAATTGCCAAAAGATTTTCAAGTCGTGAAGTCTTGTATTTCACAAAGGGACCAATATTGTCAGATTTTTCAATTCAATCTAGTGAACAACATGAAAATGGGAAATGACTGAGATGACGTCCGATAACGTGACCAGCTGTCCATGACGTCACGTTAGAAGCCGTCACAGTGCAATAAAAGTTCTAAGATCGAGTATGACGTTGCAAAGAATCGCGATCGGAATGTCAGTGCGCGTTTTGTGACGTCATCTCAGGCACTGGGGCCAAGTGCAGGTGCTGTCTCGTTTTTCAGAGAATGTCAGAAGTGTGATTTCAATGACCGTGATATTGAAAAATGAGGTCACAGGAAAACGTTCACCATAGTTGATCTCAACTACTAAATAACTTTTATCGAAATATGTTATTTGCTGAATATTTTTTAAATGACGCTACTACCTCTTTAACATAATATTTTTCTGCATTGTTGGGGACAAGCCATGGATGTCATTGTAGCACAGATGACATCAGACAAAGTTATGACAGACAGGTGACAGTGCACTTTTCTGTGGAATCTGTCATACATCAATTTTAACTAAACATGAGTATGAAAGTCCTATAAACAATATGTTTTGGAATGTGTTCCAAATAGAATATTAGAGGGGAGGGGGGGGGGGGTAATTTTTCATCTGACGACAAAGGACAGTACAACTTTAAGCTACAACTTGACAATTGAATTGACAATAATGAACAAGACTTCTCATTTTCAAGGTCTCTGGCAAAATTTTATATTTTTGAAGACTTTTCAAGATCTTGAATTCTAAACTGCCTTTTGCAAGCATTTTCAAGGTTTACGAAGTAGTTACGAACCCTGAACAATATGTATTTTCAGATAAAGGGTTAAGGATCACCCCTGATATATTGAACAATCAGTGGTTTGTTGTGTGTGTCTCCAGTGGCGTCTCAGGAAGCTGACCGCAGCGTTCTATTTCCTAAGTCCATACAAACATGACAGACAGAGAGATGAGTGCACTCCAGTTTCCCTCTGCCCGAAGACATGTCCTGTAAACAAGGAGACATGATAACCCAGACAATTCACTGGGCCCACTCAGTCTAAAGTCAAATTTTTTTCAAACACCAGTATACACAATGATTAAATCAGAGGTGCAATGTGTTTAAACAATTATGGGGTCATAAAACTTATGTAACGGAGGTGTAACGTGCCCAAAGGAGAATATAACAAAGCCCAGATATATTTGTTGGATTTCTTTCCTGGTCACGTTCTTTCTGAGTAAAACGTCTTCTATACCTCCTTCTGTTTAGCTAAGAATCACATGTTTCAAGGGATACATGTATATCAGAATATTAAAATGCTATGCTGCAAACCCTGATTGTTTTCTCCTTTAACTTCCAGTTCACAATACAGACAGATTAAGGGAGATTACTCTTGTCTTGGTCAACAGTAATTACTATCCATGAAAATTATGCGGAAAAAGCAATAACTGGCCGAGCATTTCTAAAAGCAGTTCATGTTTGTTACGAATACAGAGTTGTGGTGAAGATACCATCAATTTGGCTATCCTTTAATTTTATTCAGGGGCACAAATTGACTTTGTCTCCCTCAAAACAATGAAGGTGATCACATTTATTGGAACATAAGTTGACAATGAAACAAACACATGATGTAGATTCATGTAGATTTTTTAAATATAGAAAGTTAACAAAATTAATTATTAGGGTGAGTGGTCGAAGTTTGAGGCAAACTATCTGGGGGTATTAAATTGAACGATTGATAGGGTCATTGAATTATTGGAATATTTACCAGAACAAAAGTTAACGCTGATGTTTACATGTACGCTCCTCTATACACACACTGACCAAACCAAGTCTTTCACTAAAGGACTTTTTTCTTTTTTTTTCTCCCAGATAAAATCAGCGATCACGTAGTACAAGTATATCTATTTCAAACAGGATCTTCCTGATTTAGAACATCAAAGGATATCCGCTCAGGTGTGTGTACATGGCTCAGGTGTGTGTATCTGTATTTTGATTAATTACAGGTATCTGTCACATTTCAAAATAGCACTGGACAACATTGATTTTAACAATTACCATATGTGCTCAATTTGACATCTATGGTGGTATATTTATGACAAATGACATTAACATTGAGTGAAGAACGGGTTAAAGAACTAGTTGAAGTAGTGATGGATTCCTATGAAAACACAAGAGTTCTATACCCATTACTTGGCATACATACATGGGAATGCTGTAATAATTCAATCACTCCAGTTACATTCAATCACTCCAATAATGGTATCTAATTCAGATCAGTTTATCTTACCACTCTTTAGCATGTTTGGGTTCAAAGGAGCTAATTATATTCCCAATCCTTTATCATTCATGTTAAATGATACAATTGCATTAGAAGAAACCTACCTGTACCTGACCAATAATTCCCAGACACTACTTTTAATCACCCAGACTACATGTATATGCCATTCTCGCTCCACCAGAGACATGCTACCACAATGCCTCTGGCTTATAATGGAAGCAAGCGTAGTATGTGATAAATATTCATGAGCGAGAAGAGTCATGTGACCTATCACATGACAGCACATATGTCCCACAAAGCGGACGTGAGGATATACATGCTCGTTCTGTCCTAGTAAGTTCAACATGTTTCTTGGTGCAATGGTTAGCACGCTGGACTCTGAATCCAGCGATCCGAGTTCAAATCTCGGTAGAACCTAATGTTTTCTTTTTTCCCTCTAACATTTGTTTTCGTTATTTTTCATCGATGCATCTATTTGTACGTCTCATTGAAGATTGGAAGTATGTATTTCGTTCTTTTTTTACAGATTTTTTCACATTTAACAAATTTTTCCACAAATTCGACAATTTTGGCGTGTTCTATAAGCTTTCTCATAAAATATATTTTATCGATCACTTGCTTGATCCGAAAGCCTATTTCCAAAATAAATATCGTAGGTTAACATCTTTCTTTCTCATGATGGAAGCTATAGCTAATTTCTGGTGGTCCAGTAAACTGAACACTGAACCGGTCACATATAGTCCGCATCGGCGTTTCCTCCATTTTTTGTGGAAAATGTGCAGATGCGCGCAGTTCGAGTAGCCAAGTGTGTCGGCTCCAAAAGGACTAGATAATACAGCCGCTGTGATTGGCCATCTAAGAACAGATGGAACAGCCGGTAATACTTGAACTGGGCTCTTTATATGCCACAGCGTGTGCCGGAGTGTGGCGTAGGGCTTAGTTGTGGCTTCGGCGACAATGGTATATGCAAACGTGGTGTCAAAACCATCTCAATTTGAACACAGGAAGGAAGCAATCAGAGATTGCTCAATTGTATGCCCCCCTTCCACTTTAATCTGACACTGTTCCGCCACTGTTCTGTTCTGTATTGGTTGGTGGAGGCCTAATTTGGATAATTATAAAAATTCTGTTTCAGTCACTCGTTTTGCCATGCCTCGCATAATACATCCAAGTATACCAAGTATTAGTGGTAATACAATGTTTTGATGGAAGATGGTCGCCGGGGCTTTCGCCAAATCCGAAAATGTGACCTGGTTATGAGACCTACATTGCTTGGGAGTATATTGTGGTGAAATTATGAAGCGATCAGTGAACTTTGAATTTTGCACCCATTTCATTCTTTTTGGGGCAATTTCATACTTCAGGACCTACGTGGTCTGTCTTGGAATATAGAATAATATATATATAGCCATTTTCCCGGTCCAAATCGGTTATGGACTGATATCCAGCCTGGACAAATAAATATATCCCATCCACTCAGGTTTGATAAACAAAGGACCATAACTCTTGAAAATATAACCGAAATCAGAAAAACTTCATGTCACACTGCACAAATATGAGGCATTGACCACATATTGTGCAAATTTCATACTTGTCCATTCAATATTAACCGAGATCCAGCCCGGACAAATCACAAAGATTTAAAGAAAAAAGGGCCATAACTCTTGAAAATATATGCGAAACGCGGAAAAATTCAAGCTGCATAACTACAGGGCACTGACGACATATCCGGCAAATTTCATAATTGTCCATACAATATTAACCAAGATCCAGCCCGAACAAGTCCCAATTCACGGAGATTTCAGGAACAAAGGGCCATAACTCTTGAAAATAGACGCGATACGGGGAGAAACTTTATGCTGCAAAACTGTGGGGCACTGACCACATACCATGCAAATTTCATACTTGTCCAATAACCAAGATCCAGCCCGGACAAGTCCCAATTCACAAAGATTTGAGGAACAAAGGGCCAGGACTCTTGAAAATATACGCGAAACATGGAGAAACTTCACACCGCACAACTACAGGGCACTGATCACATATCCTGCAAATTTCATAATTTTCCATACAATATTAACCGAGATCCAGCCCGGAAAAGTCCCAATTCACAAAGATTTGAAGAAAAAGGGGCCATAACTCTTGAAACTAAACGCGAAACGCACAGAAACATCACACTGGACAACTACAGGGCACTGACAACATATCTTGAAAATTTCATAATTGTCCATACAATATTAACCGAGATCCAGCCCGGACAAGTCCCAATTCACGGAGATTTCAGAAACAAGGGCCATAACTCTTGAAAATATAAGTGAAACCGGGAGAAACTTTATGCTGCACAACTCTGGGGCACTGCAAATCTCATACTTGTCCATGCAATATTACCCAAGATCCAGCCTGGACAAGTTCCATTGACAGAGATTTCGGAAAAAGGGCCATAACTCTTGCAAATTATATGGGAACTCTGAAAAAACTCTATGCTGCACAACTACGAGGCACTGGCCACATTCCATGCAAGTTTCAATCCTGTCCATCAAATATTAACTGAGATATTGTGTGGACGGACGGACAGACAGATAGACAGACGGTACGACGGACGGACAAAGCGATCGCTATATGCCCCCCTCTAATTAGAGGGGGGGCATAATGAAACAAAGCTGACCAGGGGTGCCCCATTTATACAACTTCTGGGTTGAAGAGAATACTGAAATTCCAATAATTTCACTGCTTGTTAATTACTTAGAGCAATTACATGAAATTTATAGATAATATTTCAGTCTCACCGGTTTTCAGCTACCAGCAGTGCACTTTATCTGAAGATCAACCAATCTTAGAGCCAGCCTGCCTCATCGTCTGATACATTCACGGTACAAGCATTGGCAGACAGCCACCAAAATCTGTGCATCAGTTCCTTTTTATCTTTAAATGTAGGCATTACTAACGAAATTATGTTCTCAAAATATCTGTTCTGTTCCATTATTTTGCCTCAACTTCCTGTTCTGATAAAATGGCTCACCCAAATACAGTGTATTTTGAGGTGAGATAATAAACTTCCTCTGATGATATAAATGTACACAAAATCTGGGTCTGACTATATTAATTTGCCTCCTAGGTTTTAATTCATAGCACTCAAATTCAGAATTCAATTCCAGAATTATTTTTATAATCCAACATTACACAGTACATCAAATATTTTCACACACATCTTAGATCTATGAGCACAGGTTGAGGATTATTATCCTTTCACCTGAAAGATAAATTGCAACATCAAAGAAGGGAATATCCCCAATTGGGAAATGTCAGACTGTGCTCCCATTATTAATGTGTGGTATAAAGACCCCAGTCTACACAGTCTATGGGTTCAAATCTGTATGGTGCCAGTTTAGCAAAGCCTTTAACCCCATATGACAAGATAGTATTGTGAACAGGGTTGAGCAATTGACAACTTTCTTATATTGCTATAAACACTAGACACTGATAAGGTATATATCCAGGGGTAAACATTGCTATATAACCAGGAGAACCCAACACATGTTTGAAAGAATCCCTCAGTGAGAGCAGTATTTATCACACTGATAGGTTACATATTTATTACCAATACAAAGCTTCCTTTCTAACTTCATAAAGAAAGGACACGGAGAACATCTTCAACCTTCTCAATACAGTCTTAGGGTACTGTTTGTACAGCATGACTTACCATCAAGTCTTGTCAATTTTGGGGGAGATGTGGACCTTTCTCCAGTAAAATAACCCTGGGAAAATTCATGGATTAATACTCCACACTGGGTGATAAACCACTCAACAACCTAAAATGATTGTATTCCAATATATATACTCTTCTGAGTACCTTACCTCGTGTCACAATTCACAACAAGTCAGGTTAACCATTTTACACCTGTACACACATATAAGGTATAGTGTAACATTACATTCGGGTACTGACATAGAATATGGCACTTCAGACTGAAAAGTTCAGTTACTGGCCTAGTACATGTACTTCAAACCTACCCCCTACTATCTGAGTACTATCTCAGCCTGACAAGATCTTGTCCAATTTAATAAGTGATATCAGGCGTTATCAAGAATAATCAGTCTACAGTGGTGGTCTTAGATAACTACTGCTGGGGGCAGACCTGTCAAACTAAGCCAGTATGCCTAATTCTCACAGTCCATGTAGTCACCCTGTACAATCAGATTACATGCAAACAAAAATATATGTCATCACCAAAGATCTGTAATTGACTTAATTGTTCAATGCTTAGAAATGAGATCTTTTAAGTAGTCCATTACAGAACCTGAATCCAATATTCAGCTCTGATGAAACACAAACACTGCTAATTCAAGGGAAGATAACTTTTCCTCAGCCAGGTCTTCAACCACCTTTGTCCAGGATGGAGACAGAAATCGAAGGAGTATTTGGTTCAATACATAGATTTCTTGAATTATAGCAAGAAGCAATCAATCAGCAACAAAGCTATTTACACAGTGAGCCTGTCCCATGTGAAGGGAGGAATTCACCACATCTCGGGCTAACGCTGGCTGCATGGATCTGCACGAACAGTCAAAGCAGACACTGCCTTTTGAGGCGTGCGATGACGCGCCTAAATTCAAAATAAGGTACGCTAAATTCCGCGCACCTCATTAAATACCTACGCAGTTTATTTATTATGTCCGCTGTTGTCAAAATCCTCAAATAGCCGCTGCCAAGAACCACGAACTGAAACAGGAAGTTGAAATCGAGAGACAGGAAGTTGAAACCGAGAGCCATATTTATCAGTCAATTTGACTGGCTCACAGGAAAATGGCAACCTAGCAGTGACCAATGCATCCCTCTAGGACGGTTTTGCCCATGCGTTTTTTTCCTCCCGAACTACAGCAAATTTTGAACTTTCTCAGGTCGCGACGACGTTCTATTAATCATGGAGAAGGAATCTGAAAGAACTTTTAACGTCAGTACGATAATGAAGTGGAATACTGGTGGCTTAATTCGATTCCAGTCAACCGATGACGGTAAAGTGGCCCTAGTTTGGTGCGCAATGTGCGCCAAACACAGCAACAAACTTTATACAGACCCCCGTTTTCGTGGGCAAGCGGCGACTGTAATATTTGAAGTGAGTTGTACTGTTCAGTGTTGAGCCGGTGTAAAGTTGAAGTTAATAAAACTTTTCTTCAAGAAAAATGCTACTTGTTTAAATTTTCCTTACATTGATTAGCCAGAGCCCTAGCTGTCAATGGTAAAACCATCTGAAACCTCAAGATATAAGGACATTATTATTAAATTTCTCTATATATTCATCAGTACTTGGATCCCTGAACCACAAGGTGGTGGATCTTGTATGAATAGAAACGGTATTTGATTAGTCTTCACTTGGCTCGCCTTAATAATTTTAGGAGAGCTATTTAAAGCTCCTGTATGGCTCCCCTTACCAAATTCAGGTACACCATTTCCAGCCCGCCTGCAATTTTCAAAAGTCAGTGTCTGTCAAAGTCAACGGTAACACTAATAATACGTATTCACATATTGCATGCCAACATTTCTTATTTTGGTGGATCAAGAATGGTGAAAATATTAAGCACTAACATGCTTCATAGGCCACACAGGTGGTTCGTTATAGATTAATATCTTTAGTGTATACGAATAGAAATAAAATTCTTGTATTCTAATGATCGTACTTACATGTAATTCATCATATGTTTGAAAAAAAAACTTTAGCTGAACTACACCCTGCTATGAAATGTGGATTTAAAAGCAATGAAATTTGATGTATGTTCCACTTTTAAAAGGCAGAAATATAAGTACATTGTTAAATGAATATGTGGAGGAGGAAAAAGAAGCAGAGAGTAGACCTCTGTTTAGACACCTGAACAGAGGAGTTTACAGTGAAAGAGTAGCACTAGGTCACACCAATTTGACTGGGAATGGCACAATTAACACACCCCCTATTCTATAGAAAATCAGACCAACTTATGACCCTGAATTATGTTCATGATTTATCATCGACTGGCTCTTGGATTTCTTCCCGGTAGGTTAGATTGTTACCTGTATAGCAGAAAACAACTGATTGTATGGGGTAATTCAGGCAGAACATTTTGATGTGTCTACCCTTAGAATCTCTTGTAGAAGTGGACATGTCAAACATACATTGACTTGAAACAGTCTCTAGCAATTGCACATTCATCACACAGGCAAGCACCACTCAGGAATTGTGAGGTGGAAGCATTAACAACTTGTATCAATTTTAAGCTACATGTACTTATTCATATATTCCATCAGCTGAAAGTTAGAAAAGGTAGAAAAAAATGAAAGAATAAAAAGCTAGCTCCTAAAAATATTTCTTTAGAGCAAAGACATTAACCTAGATACTAAATTATTTCCAGCAATCTGGGATTCAATTTAGAATGCAGCATAAAGTTAATGTAAAATACCGAATGGAAATATTCAGTATATTTCCTCAGCGAAATAAAGTGCATGAACCTAAAAACATATTTATTTATTTCTTTATTACCACGTGGGTTTGATTGGAAGCAACTGAAGTAATTACTCAATTTACAGCTCAGATAATTAAACTGTCAAATTTTTGAAGAATTTATGAAATGTGAACATACTTGGAAAGAATGCAGAATTACTCTGGATTAGGCCAATCACAAAAGTAAAATGTCTTTCCAGAAACGAACAAACAAGGTAAGTTCAAAAGAACTTATGAATAGACGTGAAATACCATTGACCACGAATCCATTTGAACTTCAAAATGTGTCAGATGAGTGGGTTATTGATTGGCTGTCGTGTGCATCTGGCCACACCTACCGCCATATTAGGAGGAAATATGTAACTGTACTGAGAGAATACATGACCCTACACAGTCAATGAAATAGGTTCTCTGGTCTGTAGACGAAATTTACACCTCAGATTTTGATAGCTTTAGGTGGTCTGATCAATATATCAAGGCTACTTCGCAGTGTGAACAGAGAAATAAGATAATCAACAACTTTTTATTGGCATTTCCAGAGAAGTTTTTTTATTGGTTTATAAATACAAAATGAAAAAAAATTGTTGTACATTTACTCCAACCAATATTTTAAAAAAATTAGTACCAAGCCAATTTCTACGCTCATGCTCTGAACTTGCCTTGGTCGGACAGGCTGCCATTTCAAACAGGCTGCCATTTCAAACACAGCCTGTATAGCCTCATGGACATGCATCATGCATTATCCCTCATCTTTTTGAGATTGCGTCAGTGATCGGCTGGCATTGTCATTGCATCAGCCTACAGGAGGGTCCTGTGTTTGATTGGTTCGTAAGATGAAACTGACATTTCTGATTTTGAACAATAATTATAATGGCAGCTCGATCGTCCGACCAAGACAAGTTCGAAGTGGGAACATAGAAATTCGCTTGGTGTAACGAAGATGCCGTACCCTACATACCGACCCAAGTTTCAGCTGAAGGTCTTGTTACTACAAACGAATAAATTTTTAAATATAGCTTGATTAAAATATACATTAATGGCCCAGAAATCAATCTTAGTACTAGTGAGTAGGATTTAACATCGTTTTCAACATTTTTTCATTCATATTACGACGGTGCATGCCTACATGTGCCAGGACATGAGAATGTCCACAGTCCCTATTATCCTGGACACTGATCAGCCCAGCCAGTACAGCACCCAGTCAACCATCCGAGTATTGACAGAGCTCAATGTTGCTTAGCTTCGGTTATCTGACGAGAACCGGTGTGCCCAACATGATACGCCATAACAACTTTATCATGATCCTATTTGTGAAATACAAGTATATGAACTACAGTGTACATTGCACTGTAAAAATTAGGGTAAAAGTTACATTTATTGATTTCATGTGTGAGACCAAGGCCTATAGATATATACATGTTTATGGCAATTAATATACATCTGTATGAATATAATCCACATTGCCTGATAAAATGCACATCTAATCCCTACTTAGAAACTCTAGCTGTTCAAGCACTTGACTTAGGGATTAGTGACATGATCAAGCATTGTCAGTCATTGATTGACACCATGCACTAATATAACATACAGGTCATCTGATATTGATGTGGAAGCAGGGCCACAGGTCATCCCTCAGCTGAAGTTGAATGCAGCTAATGTTCCCCCCTAAAGTAATCTACACAGCTAGGGGTACATGTACATGTAACTGGGAGATTATTCATCCACTGAATATAGATGTACATGTCAAATGTAAGATTATCTTCTACTTTCAAGATCTGAGTGTGAGTGAGTGAATATGATTTAATGTCACTTTCAACTATATTTCAGTCAGATCACGGCATTGGGTCCTATTCCTTATCACACCTGGGAACCCCACGGGTAGGGTCCTATTCCTTTTTACACCCGGGAACCCCATGGGTGGGGTCCTATTCCTTTTCACACCTGGAACCCCAATGAAAATACATTACATGTATTGAGGGTATTGCAGGTTACCACTGCAGTATTGTGATATGCCAAACAGAAATGGACATGGAAGCATGGAATAAATCACTTGTCATAAGTCATCATCTTCCAAGTTATTTATAACCTGTTTCTTGTGATACAAATTTAATTTCACCGTTATTAATTATACTGTACATAGTGGACAGGGCCACAAGCATGTCGGAACTTGTGATGTGATTATGAAACAATTAATCACATCACAATGCAACATTGTTACAAATCTGTTCCATTATCTGCATTGCCGCGATGTCTCGCAGACTGTACAGGATGCTCGAAGTATGATATCGTAAATAATGTCATCACTCGGGTCAAAAGAGGCAGTGAAGATTTCTGTCTCACTCTAGAAAGGTGCCTTTGAATCCTCGGAGACAGAATTTGTTTGAACTGTTGGGGGAAAACTTTATTATGTTTTATTATTCACATGGTTATCTTGAATAGGACATACTACACAATACAGTTACACTTTAACTAATGTCATCTGCACAGGTCATTCTGTGCTTAAAGTCCATCTTATTCATCACCAGATCACACTAATTGTATTTTTTTTTTTCAATTCCTATACATAGAAGTACATGTATGACCTACAGTTGCCTACTGCTCCTATATGCTCCAAAGAGCTTATCTAACAAACCATTTTAAATTTATTTCATTGAAATTTTCATAGCAGTTCAGATTCTCTTTGTACACGATACAATTTTAATAAAATGGATCTGCTAAGAGACTATCAATAGACTTGATTGCAGCAAAGATACGATAAGTGACATAACCATGTATAGAAGATGCCTTAAAGTACCACAATCAATGCATTTGGACATGAAGACATGCAGACAGATAAGTAAATATTTGTGTATCGTGATGGTTGGGTTAGCATTTAGGATTGCATCCATTTCCTTGTATCCTTGAGATGGCTATGAGAAAGAAAATCTAAACAAGTTGATTGCATGGTTCCTGTGCTCTGTCAAGGTCATGTTCATCATACATGCTGATATTGTCCTTATTGTGTAATGTATTTCACCCGTTTCTCTTATTGTCCTGTCCATGTACTTCTGTATTAACGTTGTTGTTGGTGTTGTCAATGTGAAGGTCTTGTAACACGTTTAACCATTTGTTTCAATATGTCTTAATGTCTGTGTATTTGTATGTTCAATTTTATTCATTCTATGTATGCGTTTTTAGCCAAATGTTGGCACAAACTTCATGCAATAAATTATCTTATCTATGAATGTATATTATTCCAAAACTCCAATGCATCTTGATCTATGAGCTTGTCATTGGTGGTTGGATGCATGATGTGAGTTTTGGAAAACAATTTGGCAAATTTTTGGTTCGTGGAAGACATGGGAAGAACGTAGCCGATCAGCTTCTAGAACATCCAGCCTGAATCAGAGTTTCTAGAAATTCAAGCCAAGCAGAGTTCCTAGCCTAGGTGTTTGTTCTGGCTCTACCAATAATGCTTGAACAGATCTATTCTTAATCTTGTGAGAGTGAAAAACTTAATTATTTTTTTTTATCATGACTGTGCAACCTTCCTACAGCACATGATTCTAAGGGAACACATCATCTGTGGATCCAGAAATCCCATAATATAATGCATGCATGTCACTAGATACTGAATTTATACAGTTTTTACCTGTATGAGTCACAATATGGATGTATACATAAGAGTCTATTTGAAATAAGCCACATGTCCCTGGATAGATATTGATTATAAGGACACAAAGACTTGTCCTGGTATAATATAGCGCACAATGATCAGGAGAAGGAAGGAAACACAAAAACAGCATTAGCTGACCTCAACCATATACATGTATACCACATTACATTACACTGAAACTGAATCAGCACCAGGCATATGTTTATCATCTGTATATGGCACCAGAAACACTGTCACAATACCTGACCTAGAAATTTTGAAGAGAAACACAAGGATGTATAGACAAAAAATTCTACATACATACAATCCACATATACAAAGGGAATGTGCACACATAATTTATAAACCAAGCTAGGTATAGTGCACATTATGATGAAAGGGTAATAGGGCCATTCTACATTCATCCCCATCCTACTGTATAATACGATACCAGTAACAATATGGGTTTAATATATATGGCACATGTGTGAAATGTTATGTGAAGTCTGTCTGTATGTCATTATAGGCAGCGTTACATGTTAGCAAAATGCTCTAATAAGTCAATCACTCTATTATAACATTCAATCAACCTATGATTTTACTTCTAATTATCATCAGTCACTCTAATCAATTGGATCACCCCCTGAATATTGGAGGAAACACATGTATATCTTAATGTCACAACTTTTCATTCTAATATATCAGAATATTTTGGAGTGAGAAAGTATACTACATTAAATCATATAATATACAATGTAAACTTAATATACACCACATAACTGCAACAAAATCCATTAAATGTACTCTAAAATGTGCATTGTGTTTAATACTAAAGCATAAGCATGTCAAATACTGACACCCACACAGCATAAAATTCAGATGACAATCTGTCATGTCTAGTAGGAATGGGAAATCTCCTGCTATTAACAAAAAAACAATGATGGATAGAATCCGTTTACAAGAGACTACACATGTTATAATCGTGATGAAATATGTGATTCCAAATTCTCACCTCTCCATGTGGATATCTACACAAACGAACGTCGCCATTTTGCTGTATCCTGCCGGCCGGCTTCAGTGACAGCAAATCAAGTATTGGTACCGATCAGACAGCTGGCTGCTGTATAAGTTATGAATGAACTAAGGCTTGGTCAGGCCGCCTAGTTACCATGACAACGACAATGCAGTATCTTGATTAGCTATTGAACTGGTAATCCTGTCGTAATTAAGCTTTCGCTGGACTGAATTAATTTGTCTGCATAGACAATGTTAGGACCAATCCATCCTCTGTATGAACTGTCTATAGTATTGATCCAGCCCAATTCGGTAATATCAATAAGGAAGAGTACATAGAAGAATGGAATATTAACATACTAATGCCCTTCACATGGACAATTATCTCTGGTGCAGGTGAACCCACAAACATTCCCTGCTTATACTGAAACATATAGGTTCACATGGTTGCAGTCATCCATGGCACTCAAAATTGATGAGCATAACACACATTCTCAACTGGTTCAGTACTGGTATATTAACCCAAGCCTAAATACACCAGGGTAAACCAATTACTTATGTTTCCCAAAGCTCTAGCCTTCTGAAAATTCTGTCCAGAGACCAACCACACAATATGAATGTTACTGCTGTTTGGCTGTACATAATGCCAGCATTTGTCAGCCTGCTGTTACACGACAACAGCTGATGCACTGCATACATACAAATGTTAATGGTAAAACTCGGGCATATATTCCCCGTCAGTGTGGCAGTTTTCATGGAATGCATGGTGTACATGCACGTCAGCTTAATACCAACACAAACACAAAATTGTCATCAATATTTTCATTGATGTAGATACTCCGCAGTATGAAAGTCATCAGCATATATCAGTATCATGACACTTCATTACATTCATGACGAATCCCACATCATTCTGCAGTAAGTTTTTCAGACACTAGCTGCCACGTAACCTGCATGTTACAACGGTGCATATCATATATAAGTCTGCAGTACTGTGGGAACTATATTTCACTGTTCGCAAGATCATGTCTTCCAATAACTTCCTCTAAATTAATCTTTATTTGAAACATGAGTAAGTAGCCCTGTAAGTTATTAACAAGTGAAGAATGAAGTCCAGGAAGAGAGTGACTCAATAAGCAATGACAGGCTCAGTATACAGTCAAGTATATTGTACTAATCCCCCCGATGTGAATTGCTTATCCTACCCACAAGAAGAAAGTCCTAAGAAATCCACAAATGCAGTGGTAAACCTGACACAAGATGCTACTGACAGCTGTGAGTAAAGTAGATAACTCAAGGAAAACCCCCACCAATACATCACTGTTACCTTAAATAGTTTATGTGAATAAAATGCCCATTTGGCACTATGAGCTATCTCATTGAGAAATAAATCTACTTGTCTCATCTTATTCATGTTTCAATGAGGCAGCGAAACCTAAGTTTTATGAAATTTAAACCAACACCAAATGAGTAGTTATATCCTGAATGAGTTTTAAAACTCTTCAAAACCAAAAAAAATATGACATTCCTGGCCCCCAATTGGATACCCTTTTTGATTCCTTTTTTTTCTTTTCGGGTTATTCTAAATAACCCCATGGCTATCCTGACAAGTTTGAAAGGAATTCATTAATTTATTAAAATATTAAGCCATAAAATAATGAAAGGTATGTGAGAGGAGGGGGATTTGGTTTAATGTCACACTCAAGTTTATTTCACTCATATGGTGACAGCCAACTTGGATGGTGGAGGAAGCCGGTGTACAGGAGAACACCGAAGTTAAACTGGCTAACTTTCACACATGCATCAGCCGACCTTGTCAACCATGAAAGAAGATGGAGAATGTACATTGCTAAGGGCTTCACCAGCTATAGCTGACAGAGCCTAAACATTTATAGAGCAGCTTTTCACCATTGCATGCACAATATTGTAATTACTCATAAGGAAATCCTGTCCAAAAATCATGACTTCCTATTTCCTTATAACAAAAAGTTTATATTTCTACTCATAAATATAACGTATACATAAGTTTGACACAATACCGGCCATTTCTTGCACTTACTACATAATTAGATATGTAGAATTTCTAAGAACTGTCATTTCCTCCTGGCTTCCGAATGGAATATGTAATCTGTACAGGAGAAATGGAAATCTTTTTCGCTTTCCCTTTTATAGGTTAAGTAATGCTGGAAATATCATCCTACCTACTTGTACTAAAATGAAAGAAACAACAACAACTTACTTCAGTTCATGAGAGGCTAAAAATAATATCAGTGGTGAACCAATTCTCATACTAATATATTTTCATTCCCTAACCCTACATGCCCTAACCCATCTGTCATAGTCTACAACAATAAATCATTGCACAAAGGTCCCTTTGTACTCTAATAAAATTGAAGCTACTGTCTGACTTCTTATTTTCACACATTCATGTACATATAAGTTAAATAAAGATCATAGTAAATAGAGAATTCACCATCTAGTGAGCCAAGTTGCAGTATATTAGCTGTGAAATTGGAAAACCTTGTATAGGGGTGGTTGAGATAATTTATATATTACTCTATATATTTCGCTATTTGAAGCACCAAATTAATATACTATGAGTTATGAACATTTACTTATACTGTGGGTTACAGGCACTCCAGTCTCCATAATTAAATTAACAAACCCAAAGTAATAGACTACATGTATTTCACTTGAATCATTCAACCATACAATTGATACCCTTTTTATTGTTTCACATACAGATCCAGCCAAAATTAAAATAGAGCCACCAACTCCATCCATTAACAAATTCTTCAGGTATTTACCAGATATACGAACAGCTATATTAAAGACTCCTGAATTTAGAAAGGTTCAAAAGAAAAAAAAAGTAACCCAAAATCAAAGAATTTTATGCACACCAAATTGCAGATAAACATCACAGTGCTACTGTTGTAGATGTCCCTCTTTGTAAATATTTATAGTAAATTCATTTTTTTGTAAAGTCCATTTATAGTCCATGCATGAACAAATATGTGTGAATAGCTGTTTTTACACAAAAGAAATGCCATTAATTTGATCATACATGTAAGTACTCTTACACCTCCTAGAAAAAAAAATACCAATTAACTGATCAGTTTTAGGACAGTTTAGCAAACCCCCAAAAAGCTGCTAGTCAAGATTGTAATACTATGTATCCCTTCAATTCCTTCGAGTGAGTGGGATTTAACGTAATTTTCAACAATTTTACAGTCATATCATGATGGTCCATACATGTATATGTGCCAGAACACGAGAGTGCCCTCATTTCCTATTATCACATTTTCCCATTGTCAGAGTTTGTAACCTCCTACACACTGTCAATGTAGTGAGTGAGTGATTGAGTGAATATGATTTAATGTGGCTTTCGACTATATTTCAGTCATATCACGACGTTGGGTCCTATTACTTTCACACCCGGGAACCACACGGGTGGGGTCCTAGTCCTTTTTACACCCGGTAACCCCACGGCTGCCTCAGTTAGTCGCCTCTTACGACAAGCTGTCTGATGAGCTGAGGCCTATTCTTACCATGACCTGCGATGTGCACAACGACATCCCAGGTGAATCCCCGGAATCCCCACGGGGTCACTGTCAATGTAGGAGTGAGTAGTAGGGTTTAACGTCGTCTTCAACCTTGTTTCAGTCATATCACGACGGTGCCTACATGTGCCAGAACACGAGAGTGCTCACAGTTTCTATTACCCTGGACACTGATCAGCCCAGCCAGTACAGCACCCGGTCACCCATCCAAGTATTGACCCAGCTTAATGTCGCTTAACTTTGGTGATCTGACGGGAACCGGTGTGTCCAACGCTATAAGCCATACCTCCACTGTCAATGTAACACCCTCTGACTGCACTGTGCAGAAATGCATGACACACATGCAGATTTTATTTGTATTATTTTGATCGACACAGGGAGCATGTATCTGCATATGAGAGGTGGGAAATGCATCCAGTATATCTTTTAACAAGTTTTATGCTGAATTACTTCACACGAACACATGACACAATGTCTTGTTTAGCTGTGACATGTTGTTCCCACTCCGCTCCATTTATAAGCAGACTATGCTGATTGGCCGGGAGCCATGCGCATAAATTGTATTTACCGCATACAATCGAAGGGGGTATATATGACAGTAGGAGGTACACAATCTGATGCCCATTGACCATCACCAATAAAATTATTTGATTTCTATGTTCATTTACCTTTCATAAAACACCTTGTTCGTGAGTGACTGTCCATTTTTAGCTTTGCAAGACATCTAAACTTGGATGAGGGTGGGAAAAACTGTCCACATTTCTGCTGTGCGTGTAGTGTTTGTCGCGCTGTGTTGTGGCACGAAATCTGCGTTCCGATCGATGCAAGATGGCGGTGATGTGGACAGTTTTACCCCCCTCGTTCAAGTTTAGATGTCTTTCAAAGCTAAATATGGACAGTGTTTTATGAAAGGTAAGTGGACATAGAATCAATATTTTATTGGTGATGGTCAATGGGTTTGGCAAATATTGCCGGTCTGGCTCTTTCTTAACAACAACATCTGGTGAGTGGTTTGGGGATGGGGCCTTGTTCTGACATAGAAGAACTTGGTCCCACCTGAGCAAAATTCACACTAAGAATTATCTCTAAATATATCTCTGTGAAATACTGATTATGTCATGTATCTGTCACCAAGCCTTTTCTCCAAGTTATTCATTCTTGATCAAACAAACTTTGTGGATGGAAATCCAAGATGGCAGCAGGGGCCATATTGGATTACAAGTTTCACTGAATAACAATGCTGGCCAGTCAGGGCCTTCCAAGAAGACATTTGATCAGCATCGCAACATTGAATGTACAATGCAATGACATTGTCCCAAGATCAAAATCTTTAGCTGCAGGAGGTGCTAATTAATGGCATTTCACCTGTGACTTTGCACCAAGGTCAAGCATCTGGCAGTGCTTTAGCACTGGTTATAATCAGCAAATATCAAGACTAAGTTCGTTCTGTGCATATTACTGCCAAACCGAACAATCATTATCTTGAAAATTAACTTCTATTTGTAGTCACCAAAAAACAGCACAAACAGGAGTGCTGTAAAAAAATCACTCCCTCAATATGATTCAAGGAATGTAAATCACACCCCTGAAGTCTATTCATATTTAGAGAAGTGTTTGTAGGGAGTTTTGTTTCTACTCGCCTAGATGAATTTTAGGAGTGTGATTATGAGTGTGGTGTGATCACACTCCTCAAAAATGAAATGACTGCCTTTGTCTTGTGAAACTTACATGAAAGATGGACCTTTATTGGGCATCAGAAAGTAAATGTCTGTTAATAAGATATTTCAACATTTGCCAGTGTAACTGTAATTAACTGTTATTGTCGCCAACTTCAGTTACTGGTGGATGGCTGGTCTACCTCTTACTGATACATGGAAGTCAATAGGCTAAATCATTCCAAAGACAAGTGATCAACCAAAATTGTTTCTGATAAAAGTTATACAGATATTATGGTTAGTTTTTCTCCTTTTTGAAGTTCTGGTTTGAGAACAGCAATATATATGTTACAGGAAATGTATGTCAAGCTCCATAGCTTCATCAACCTTGAATCTTCTCACACAACAGCAGTATATCCCAAATAGCAGCCGGTCTGTCTAATCACTTTTCGACCTTGCCTGATCAAAAATGCTTATCCAGTCTATGTTGAAGCTTAATGTCTGATCAAATTTTGAGAAATGTCTGATCATGAATTGCTCAAAAGTTTTCACAATCAGGTTGTTCTACGGAATACTTAAAAAAAAAAATTAAATCTCATTGTTTAAGTTTTATATTTAATTGACTAAAAAGCTGGTCTGAAATGAATTCAAAGACCATACCATTTATTCAGTTTACACTATATTTTTTATCAGTTTGCTTTCTTAAAAGACTCTACCAAAGCTAATATGCATACTCATCCATAAAACAAAACCAACAACTTACCCGATGGCTGAAAACAATTTCTGCTGACATTTTCAGTCACTAGTCTTTCAAATCTATTGAATTCCTAAACCACAGGACTCTCTCCCACAAGCCAGCAATGTTGTGTGACCAAACTGACACGATGTGCACAAATAATACCCTTCAGACAAGACTGGCTCGAGTCAACTGAGACCAGTTTATACCTTCACATCCCTTTATATCAAGCTTGGGCGATTCTCTAGGCTATATACACGCGCAGTAGTAGTTGATATTATTAGCGACACAGGAATATCAATTGTCATTTCAGGGAATAATGCTACACACCTGAATCAAGGTTATGGCTTACGTTAACAACCCTGTACATCTAAGATGGATCTTTCCATTTGTCAAAAGATAAAAGTAACTGGACTACCCTACTTTTATATGTAGGTAAGAGAGGCATTTGTCCAAATTAATTCTCCTCTCCTTGTTTTTATTTATTCTCTTGTTAATATCTTAATATAAATTGCAACAAAAGTTCATGAATCAATCATGTTAAGACAATAGATCAGTGCTATTATAATGATTAGATCAGATATCACTGAACGTGTATATTATATCAAGATCAAGGCAGTACATAAACTTCTTTACCCTTTATCCTTGGCTGAAGTTATAATGATTTTCAGACCTGTCAAACTTTAGAGCAATAAAACGTAAAGTCATTATAATCTATTAAACTGCTTGCTAAGATTGAATAAATGTCCATGTCAAAACAGTTTTATCACCCCCACAACCATATATATCTAAAAACATGGTACGGTGTACCTGAATGAGAATTTGAAAGAAAATTCAAGCACATTAAAAATTAAGAACTTATTCCCACTGACCCTGGCGACATATTAAAAGAAGGTTTAACAATTATTTAGCTTACTCTTAGTCCCTAAAATTTTGTCCACCAATTCTAGAGCATTTCATGCATTCCATCTTCAGAAGCTGAAGATACATAAGATAGCTGGACGCTCCCTCAACCTGGGACCATAATCTCCTTTTACCAACATGTAAAATCATGGTTAGACTGTTCTTGATTAAAAAAATACAGCTTAGTTTTAGTCACTCAAACATTACAAACAGATTTGGTTTAACAGTACAGAGTTTTTGTTAACCTTAATTGCACTAGCCCTAACACCAATGACATTGCACTTATTGGTATTCACAGATGGACAGCGGAATTGTGGCACCCTCTTCCCTTTAGGTTGAGAGCTGTCTGAGGGGGTGGGGAGATAATAAAACCTAAGTACTGGGGAAAACAGTTTAGCAAGGTGTAGGTACAGGACAAAGAAGCCAACAAAATCATGTCAAATTTGAGATAAGATCTGTCTGACCTAGGGCTGAAGAGAAGCTTAGACAAGCAGTGTGTTGTGATGTTATTGTGGGACCAATTGCTAGGGCTAAGGTTAAATAAACAGAAAATTAAGGTATTGTCCAGAGTTCAGCCATGCCTGTAACTGTAAGTTAGAATTATCTCCCTACAATAGGTAGATCATATATTGACAAAATAACAAGTCTTCCTATTGAACAGGTGAGAAAATGGCCATGTGAACACTGACAGGGATCGGAGGTTCAAAGTTTGTCAACTCAAATAACCAGCAAAATAAGGTAAATAAATTCCCATTTAATAACACAGACATGGGAATTACCACTTACATTGTAAATCTGCTCTAATCTGGTTGAACATGATGTAGTAACTAAAAGATGTGTTGATCCCACAGCCTTAAAAGCATTATATCTGGCAACATAAAAATGGTTGAAATTTGGGCATCAGGCTTCGCTGAGATACCAGCATGTATGAAAAGAGTTCCAAACATTCTGATACATGTACATGTAGGCCTTCGGTCCAGACTCTGCAAGATATTAAGCCTGTCCCATGTAAGTTTCTAAGTCGTCCATCAAATAGTCCCTGTGATATGGACCAGATATATGAGAATCATTGAAACTGGTAAAATACGAAGCTGCGCATCTGAAAATCTCTCGGCTCTGGGTGTCAGCCATTCATAATGTATTCAATTTGAACCATACTACTTTGAAGATGTCAGGATCACCAAGCAGTCGAGTGAAAATATACAGATTATCAAAAATTTAGCAATCAGAATTAATGGCCACAAAGGTTTCCATCCATTCAGAGAAACAGGCAGTCATTACTCGTCTCTCGATATATCGTAGATGTATACCAAGCATCATACTGAACACTTGAACAGTATCAAAGGATATATAGATCATCAATGATTTTACATAAATTAAAATGGCTGTCAAGCTTTCCATCCAATCAGAGAAAACGGTTCTGTCATTCATTTGTAGTCTCTTGATGTACTGATGATGTATACAAAGTCTTGTACCAGACACTTGAACAGTACCAGAGGTATAGATTTTGCATAAATTAAAGATAGCAATCAAGTTTTCCACCTAATCAGAGAAACTGGTTGTCAATAATTGTTTCTTGATGTATCAATGATTTATAGTTTCATATGAAGCACTAAAATGGTATCAGATATACATGTAGATCATTAATGATTTTGCATAAATTAAAAATGGTCGCCAAGATTTCCGCCCAATCAGAGAAACCAGTTCTGTCATCCATCGTAAGTCTCTTGATGCATCGATGATGTATACCAAATTTTACATCGAGCACTTGAACAGTATCAGAGATAGAGATCATTAATGATTTTGCATAAATTAAAGATGGCCGGCTACTTCCAGCCACTCAGAGGAACTGATGTGGTTATTCATTGCAAGTCTCTTGATGCATCGATGCTGTATACCAAGTTCGTATAGAACACTTAAATGATATCAGAGATATACATCATTGAAAATTTTGAATAAATTAAAGATGGCTGCCAAAATTTCCGCCAATCAGAGAAACCAGTTCTGTTATTCATCAGGAATATCTTGATGCATCTATGATGTTTACCAAATTTTACATCGAGCACTTGAACGGTATCAGAGATAGAGATCATTAATGATTTTGCATAAATCAAAGATGGCCGGCCATCCTTCCCGCCACTCAGATAAACTAATGTGGTTAAACATTGGAAGTCTCTTGATACATCTATGCTGTATACAAAATTTCGTATAGAACACTTAAATGGTATCAGAGAAATACATCAGTAAAGCAGGGTTCATGGCCATTTTGAGATGTCAAATTCCATGACTTTCCATGACCTTTTTTGTCCAAATTCCATGACTTTTCCATGAATTTTTTATATGATTCCCTCCATGCCACGACGTCCTATGTGCTTTATGACATGTCCCGCCTCTCTCCTTTTGGCACCATCCCATGACCATACGATACCCAAACAAAAGCTGGCACATTTGATTTCTGAATAATCAGCGTTTTCTTGTTTATTTCTTCAAAAGCTGAGCTCTTAACACAATTTAGTTTATCAAACCCAAAACAATCAGAGGGCCCTCTCTGTTATCGATATCTCTGCTGAACAGAAATATTCATCACATCAGATTTTAAGAAAAGTCAAGATTAATGATTTGATTAATTAAAGCACAATATTCCCACTTCTCAGAGAATAAGATTATCATTCATCAAATGACTAGTACACAAATGAATACAGCTAGTTAGCATTTTATCACAAGACTATCACAAATCTCCCCCCCCCCCCCTCTGAGTGTCCAGAGAATTTCCGATTACATGTTGTAGAATTTATCACATAACTAGCACAAATGTTCTCACTTCTTTGCTAGTGTCCTGAGATAGTTAGCATTTATCAACTGCATAGATGCTCCCATTTCTCTGAATGTCCTGAAAAGAATATATCGAAATGTTTTGTTTCAACTGTTTAAGTGTCCCCTGAATATGAAACATGAAGTAATAATTATCCTATTTTCCATGAGCTGATATGAAACATTATTTTGCGATAATTAAATCACTACTCAGCACTTTAATTTGTCAGTCACAGTCTCTTCAAGGGTCCATCACAATTAATTGTCACATTCTTGTAAGTATCCTCTGAATAAAACTGTAATCTTACATTAATCAAATTACACATGTCTAATTTCTTCCGCCAAAGTTTTTATTTCATCCTGTCGAGCCTTTGCCTGAGATTCTTTCTCTTTTGCCTCTCTCCTGTTTGCTTGATCGTGTTAAGAAATCAATTTGGCCTGTAGTTTCCGCTTTCTCTGCATATTCATCTGCAGATTTGAAGAGTAACGCTGAATCTGTCTCCAGTCGCTTCTTCTTTCTTTTGACTTCATCTAATTTCTCTGTAGTTGCTGGCCTCTTCAGTGCCTCCCTTGATTTTGCTCTCTCTCTGCCTACTTCCTCCAGGTGTGCCCGATACTTCCCATGGGCACTGCTTGCTGAAATCAACAGTTTCTGGTTAATAACCACTCTCTCCAAACCATCAGCACTTGAAACAAAATCATGAATAAGCCTTTGAGCTATGAATGACTCTTCTTCAAGGTTCTCCACCAATATCTGCTTGTTCACAGAAAAGCCCCTTTCCACTGTAGCTTGTCCATGGGAAAGGGTGAGAAGGATTTTCATTGTTGCCTATAGCATCTTGAACTGTGCGTGTTCACCCATAGATCTGCTCATACAGCAATGTGTCCAGGTGACCATGACACATCTCAAATTCCACAAATGCCTTCTTCTTGTCATCATCTACCAAACTATCAGAAAATTCCTGGAACTGCCACTGAAGCTGATCACAGTCTCTTTCTTTGACTCGCTTGACCTCGACAAGTTTGCCTAAAATTGCCTTGAACTTTTCAAAACAGGCATCTTTGTTGTCAACCAACAACTTTGGACTCAAGCAGGCCATGTTACGGGCGAAGCTGTATATCAGCGGAGTCTTCTCCATTAATTTTGAGGCTGTTTTCTTTAGACACTTTAGGCACTTCATTCTAAAGTCCATCAGAGTCAGGTCAGTCATGCGTGTTGACTGTTTAGCCTTTTTCAGACAACTCTGTTTCAAAGCCAACATCAGTTTTGGTGTACTCCGAGTGATTCTTCTTTTCTTCAACATTCACCTTCAGAAGCTTTACAACTGATACTTTCACGATTTCTGGTTTCAGGAATCGCTTCATAACCGCTCTCAAAACCTTCTCTAGTTCACTGCAAATAAAGAGGAGCATTGGTTTGTCCCCCTGAACAATTGTAAGAAAGGGCTTCAGTTGCTCATGTTGCTTGGCCAAGGACACAAAGAAGGCTAGGATGGCTGGTATTAGGGGATTTGTGGCTGCAGCCTTTACAACCTTGAATGATTTGCTGGTTGGTTCTTTGTATTTACGTGGATTGTCCTGAATCATTGTACCACAGGAACATTCTCAACCCAACGGTGCTTGCAAAATTTCAGTGGAAACATGCAGCTTCACACCTGTTATGTCTTGAAAATCTTCACGACGTGCAGGCGAGTCGTTGAACACCCAATACAGACTTGAGAGGATGTCTTCTGCGTCGATCTCTGCAGCATCAATCACACTTCGAAAGGCATTGTGAACAATGTGCAGTCCACAAGATCCAAGGTTAAGAAGGTCGGGGTTTGTTTTGTCAGACTCCGTAATCTCTGCACACAGGTCGTTGTACAGCTTCCAATTAACATTGGGTCCATCCATGGCGATTTGAAGAATTTTACTGAACCGCGGATCAAGAGTCCTTACAGTCTTGGTTAACGCTTGTAGAAGATCCTCTGCTGTTGCATGTCCTAGGAAGTTCGAGTCACAGTAGCGTGTAACAACACAGTTATTCCTGTCATCCCAAAATCTTACATGGATATCCATTTGACCTGTTTGTGTGGATTTGTTGTGACTCTCATAGAACATCAAGACATAGTTGCTCGTTTCTCTGATATTCTCCATTACAAGAGTTTTACAGTAAGGTGCTATGCCAAAAACATGCAATATATTTGCATTTGCTCTCGCCACAAGAGAAGCGTTTTGCTATCTCGCTATCCGGAAACATTTTCTGAAATACTTGCTTGACATCGCCACAGCTATTATAGCTATAGTGTGAGATTACACACTTCAACGTCCACATAACTTCTGCCTGTAAGATATCATTGCGGCTTATATCTGCGACAGACAAGATTTGACCTCCTTGTAGTAGTATCAGTACCTGCAAAAAATAATTAATGAATTTAACGGAGGACATAATGCAAATAGGCTAGTCTTGTAACATCTGAGAAACAGTATGATACTGTAAAACATGAAACTTTCGCGACATGAAACTTTCGCGATTTTTCAATTTGAAAAAATTCGCGACATGAAACTTTCGCGATTCTCTCTGTGTCAGAAAAAAATAATTTACAAATATATGATACTAACAGACCTGGGAAATACATACTTGGGGTGGCAAAATCGGCAAAGCCCCGTGTATTCACATGTGGGTGCGCTCAGTGTGGTCGTTTCACAGTACCAACACGAGTCTAACAAATGGCGGCGTTACAGTTATTGGTATTCAAACAGCTGACTGTTGGGGGCAGATTATTTCAATCCCGCTGTTTCAGCCTTAAACGGAATTCCCGTAGGTTAACAAAGCCAACATCACGAGATATGCAGGTAGTTGTCATTTGAATTCCGCCTAAGTAAATAAATACCGCACAGGAGAGCTCCAGCAGTTTCTCAGCGGGAATGGAGCTTTCAAAGCCGCCTTGAAAGATCAGTTCACCGTGTGGTATGGAGACATTGTTTCGGAAGGGCTGAAAAGCGGAAAATCTGTACAGGATATCAAAGTTGACATGAAACTTTCCACACTGAAACCTAAACACGCGATGTGGATGGTGAAGGCCCACAAACAACTCAGAAACAACACGTCTGCTCAGGGGTTCAAAACGGCCGGCATCAGGCGGCACACGATCGTTGTCGATCGTTTCTAGTATTACACTTGCTTCACATATGCAAGTTTTGGGACTAATTCAGCAGAATTAATTCTTGTACCAGTATACTCGTATATTCAACTGTATCCGGGGCTTTAAACAGTCGCTTCGGAATAGAGCTTAGGTGGTGAGACCATTAAAACCAACAATTGCCCTCATGTTCATTCGCTGTCGATGTTGTTGTTGCGTTCTTGTCTTCGCCCTTGTCATATGAACATGTTTCTTTCGCGTGCATGAAACTTTCGCGATTTATTCCAATCGTGAAAATCGCGAAAGTTTCATGCACGCGAAAGAAACATGTTTTACAGTACTCTACTTTAATATGAATAGCAGGCAGACTCTTAATTTAATTATTTTGAAAAACAAAAAATGCAAAAAAAAAGTGGCTCCAGTCAACAATTAGCCACGAATATGCCCCCACTAATTAATGTATAGTAAAAGGCTTCAGTAAAAATATACCGGTTCTGTTTACTTTTCACTACATGCAAAAAATTGTCAAGTTTTAGTGAAGCTAGATTATTTTTGTCCACATATTTTTCGTGAAAAATGATAGCATAGCTAAACAAAACACCACCACGAAACATCAGTAATGTACTTACTAACGTGTGTTAAGTTTCAGTTTCAATAACTATCTGTACTTTCATTTTTACAAAAAAAACGTACTTGTTCCAGGTACATCCATTCCTGTAACTGTATTTATTTCAGGATTTGCCATCTCATCACTCTCTGTATCTGTTCGTGATTCAGCTCGGCGATAAAACACTGACAACGTTCTGGATACGTTTGTTACAGCTGTAATGTGCCTCTTGCTCGCCATTTGACTCTTTAAAGCTGCTTCACCCATATTCGAAACGTCAATTGTTTTGTGACAGGCTTTACAATTTGCCGCGGAACTCGTTTTCCCACGCTCAATCCACTGTTTAAATTCATTTCTAGAAAGCCAGGCAGACTGAAACGTGCACTTTTCAGGCATTTTCGTTCACCACGGCACGAGGCGCAATGTCAAACGAATCATCCGCCATTAAAACTATAGCATTATGGGATATTAGAGTTATTTCCCCGGTCATATTAAAAATACATGGGGTAGCTTCAAGAGTTTTCTTCCCTTATAAACTTGTATTTTTGCAACAGCGACGGTCTTAAAACAATGGCGACAAAAGTAATTTTATCTCCGCTACATGACCCGCCGAAAGCAGATCGAAATGAACAAAAAATAAATATAAACACACACAATATTTCTTGGACAATTCATCTGTTTATTTTTTTCATGACTCATAATGTAATTCCATGACCAGCACACAAATTCCATGACTTTCAAGGCCTGGAAAATGGATTTTCAAATTCCATGATATTCCAGGTTTTTCCAGGACGCCACGAACCCTGTAAAGATTTTGCATAAATTAAAGATGGCTGTCAACGGTTTTACCCAATCAGGGAAACTGGTTTGATCATTCATTTAAAGTTTCTTCATGTATCGATAAACAATAACAAGTTTCACACTGAACAGCGCAATGGTTTCTGAGATACAAAAGATTAATGGTTTCGCATAAATTAAAGAGGGTCACCAAAGTTTCCACCCAGTCGGTCCAGATTTAATGGGGTTCTGGGTCATGAGCATATGGATGTGCACGGCAAGTTTGATGTGCCTAGGGTAGGTCGTTCTAAAGATATCTTGGCAACGAGAAAGCTGTGATGGTTTCGCATAAATTAAAGATGGCCACCAAAGTTTCGAAAACCAATCATGTCCAAATTCAATAGGGTTCTGCGTCACGAGCATATGAATGTGCACTGCAAGTTTAGTGTGCCTAGGGTAAGTGCTTCTAAAGATTTCTTGGTAACGAGAAAGCTGTGATGGACAGACAGACAGATGGACGGACGGACGGCACGATGTACATGACGACGACAATACCCTTCGGCCAAAGTTGGGTAAAAATCAGTGTACATCTGCAAGGTACGATACATAATCCATGTAAGTTTTAAAGTTGTCCATAGTAACCGAAATATGGACAGGACAGGAAATTGTTGACTGATAGGACAAAGGACGATTAGTCTGTGGAAAATCATAGAAATGCATAAAAGTCTCTGAACTGCACATCTACAATGTTCCACATAACTCTTGACCGGACAAGAAAGTGTTGACTGACATGATAGAGGGCCATAACTCACACATCAGCAATTTACTAAAAATCTTCCATGTAGGCCTAGGTTTTGAACTTGTCTATCAAATAGTAACCAAGGTATGGACCAGGCAAGAAATTGTTGATCGATGGAGGGACAACCATATGAGCGGAACTGGATTACCAGATTTACATGTACATGCTCATGAGGGTTAAAAAGTCTTAAATGTAGTTGACAAGATGATAGTTCCAGTTATTTGACATTTTCAGATAGGATTGACAACTTGTGATCATATTTATTTCAAACAATTTTGATGAAGAAGTCTGAAATCATCATGTTTATGAACATTCCTGTCCCAGAATTCATCACAGGAAGTACAAGGGATATTGGGAAGATCAAATTCATCTGCTTAATTCAATTCAATCTGTTTAAATTTGACTAAATCTAAATGCTGAATAGGATCGATCACAGTGCTTCAGCGAATAGTATGTAACAATCGAAAAACTACCAAGATACTGTGGATGGATGGATGGATGTACTTGGGCTGTCGTGCGAACACGCCGTGCAACCCGTTTCCCCCAACCCGCCCTACACATGATCCCTCTTAACAGTGTCACATAGACACTGTTTAATCCCCACATTCTTATTAAACAATATACCTTCTCTTAATTCCCATAACTACAGAAGTATCACATAATATTTTTATCTGTCAAGCCCCCTCATTCTCTCTTCTCGGACCGATTCTTAGTGGCAACTTTGATTAATTATCACCATGGACACTCATAATTAAATTTCCCAATAGCCACTCATCCTCCCCATTCACTCAACATTTAATATATCACCCATCGAATTTCTCTCCAACCCACTTTCCTTAAAAATTGTTTCTGCCCCAACACCCTAGTAATCCTCGTCCTTGTGCCCTAAATTTTGAAGTATCCTATTGTTCCCCGTCCCCGTCATTTTGCCTCTTTCCCGAAATCATAAATCCAGTGCCATGGAAATTTCACCCAGTATTTCTCATTTTCCTCAATGCAATATCCCACTATTTTCCCTTATAGAGTATGCCGTGCAACGCGTTCCCCCACACCACCCTACACATGCTCCCTCATACCAATGACGCATAGCCATCGGTAATTCCCCATTATATCTTCTTTACATCCGTATCCATATCATCTAATCTTGATCAGGTCCCCAGTCTTATCTCTATTTCTCTTAATCATCTCTATATATTCACCAATTATTTCACCCATTTCTCTTCATTTTCCTCAATAAAATACTCCAATATTTCCCGTTATTTTGCCTATTTCCCGAGATCATGAATCCAGTGCCATGTAAATATCACCCAGTATTTCTCATTTTCCTCAATGCAATATCCCACTATTTCTCCTTCACTGTGCCTAATCATACAGAGTATGCCGTGCAACCCGTTCCCCCACACCGCCCTACACATATGCTCCCTCATACCAGTGACGCATAGCCACTGATAATAAATATCTGTTCCCCTTGATATATTCTCATTTCTGTATCCATATCATCTAACATTGGCAGAGTCGCCCATTCTGTCCTCTATTTCCCTTAATCGTCTATAACTTATACCCCGGTATTTTCACACATATTCATATATATATACACCAGTTATTCCACCAGTATTTCTCTTTATTTTCCTCAATGAAATATCCCAATATATATCCGTTCACTGAAGGTCATATAATCCAATGCCATACTAATTTCACCCAGTATTCCCTCTTATTTTCCTCAATCAAATATCCCAGTATTTTCCCTTGTGCTTATTTACCCAGATCATATAAGACAATGCTAGTATATAGACCAGTTTTTCATCAATCATAGTTAGTTATGTCGTCGCTATATGACCGAAACAAAGCCGAACGCGAAGCCAAACCCCAACTCACTCACTCACAGTATTTCCCCTAGTTTGCCACAATGAAATATCCCAATATTTCCCCTCATTTTGACTATTCACACAAGAACATATAATCCAATGCCTGATAATTTCGCCTAGTATTCCCCTTATTTTCCTCCATCAAATATCCCAGTTTTCCCCCTCATGCCTATTCATCCAAGCTCACAACACCGGTAGTTCCCATTATTTTCCTTCAATGAAATATCCCAGTATTTCCCCTCATTGTGCCTATTCACTTATAATATCCCACAATCCAATGCCCTATAGACCGCACTCGTTATTTCATCGAGTATTTCCCCTTATTTTCCTCAATCAAATATCCCAGTTTTACCCTCATTGTGCATATTCCCCCAATATACTATAATTCATGTCATATAGTCATCATTAGTTTCACCCAGTATTTCTCCCTATTCTTCGGGATCCCAATATTTCCCCTTATTTTCCGCGATTAAATATACCCTATTTCCCGTCGTGCCTATTCTACCAAGATCATATAATCCAATGCCATAGTGTTAATTTCCCCAAGTATTCCCTTTTATTTTCCTCGATCAAATATCCCAGTATTTTCCCTCGAGGTGCCTATTCACCCTAGATCATATAAGGCAATGTAATTTCACCCAGTATTTCCCGTTACTTTCCTCAATGAACTATTCCCCTTTCTCAATCAAATATGGTGTCACACAGTTGACACAGTCCAGACGAATAGAGTAACCAATCAGCACTACCAGCTGATGTCACCATGGAGGACTGGAACCAGCCTTGGTCAGTCCTCCTCATTCTTTAGCAGGGGAGTCGCTAGGGGGGGTCGTCAGGTGCGAACGACCCCCCTTTGAACGCGCGCAAAAAAAAACAGAAGAAAAAGCAAAAAAAAAGAAGAAAAACAAAAACAGAGAAAACAAAAAACAAAAAAACAAAAAAACAAACAAACAGAAAACAAAAAAACAAAAAAACAAACAAACAAACAAAAAGCAAAAGGGAAGAGAAAGAAATAAAAAAAACGTTACAAGTCCGTCTCCAGAAACGCAAGCATGCTCCGTTCCAGTAGTTACGAGTCAGTTCGCTGAACAATGGGTTCACCACGACTTTCCGCTTTGCCGCTCATGAACATACACCATGGTCATAAAGTGGATTATGAAAGAGCTGTAGCTCTGTTCATGAGACTCCACCCACGACGGATACAGCAGGCGAACCCTCGACGAATAAAACAGGCGAATTTACTATCCAATTAATCATTAACATTAAACCGCCCCCCCCCCTCCCCCACTTTTGATTTAGGGGGGCCCGAATATCTTTGGCATGAAGTATGATTTTTTCAATATCGATGAGTGCTTATAAATGCGAAACATACCTGAAAATAGAACCATAAATCTGCATACATTATGTTCGAATTTATTTCTGGGAAAACGCTTAGAACGCATCTCTGAAGATGTGGAACTTCGGAGCTTCCAGGGCCTAAGCGGCCCGTGGACCCTGGCCTGTTGGGCTGTGAGAATTTCCTTGTTTTATCTTTGTGTGAATGAATCGTATCGGTAGGCATATTGATTTCCCTCCCAAGAACTAAGTCATCGTTTTGTATGTTTTAAATATAACTAGAACGTCAAATGGATGCAGGCATGTGGTGCGATGTTTTCAATATCGATGCATGCTCATAATTGCGAAAAAAATCATGAAAATAGAAATGTGCATGCAGTATGATCAGTTTTATTTCCGGAAAAACATTCAGAACGCATCTCCGGCAATCTAGGACCCCGGAGCTTCCGGCCTAGGCGGCCCCTGGACCCCCGCCTGTTGGGCTGTGATAGTGCCCCCCCCCCCCCCGCCACACTTTCAATTACGTTCCGACGCCACTGCGGTTAGCCTACGAGGTATATCGGTCCAAAGCATTATTATTGTGTTTTCAAGATGACAAGAGTATGAAATATAATACTGATACTTGACAAATGATGTGTTAGTTTAATTGTTGGAAATCGCTTAGAATGCATCTCAGGCCATCTAAGGCCCCAGAGCTGTATAATATAACCCTAAATCTGCATACATTATGTTCAGATTTAATTCCGGGAAAATGCTTAGAACTCATCTCCGGCGATCTAGGATCCCGGAGCTTCCGGGGCCTAGGCGGCCCCTGGGCCCTCGCCTGTTGGGCTGTGATAGTGCCCCCCCCCCCCCACTTTCAATTACGTTCCGACGCCACTGCGGTTAGCCTAAGAGGTATATCGGCCCATAGCATTATTATTGTGTTTTCAACATTATTATTGTGTTTTCAAGATGACAAGAGAATAAAATATAATACAGATACTTGACAAATGATGTGTTAGTTTAATTGTTGGAAATCGCTCAGAATGCATCTCAGGTCATCTATAAAGGTCCCAGAGCTGTATAATATAACCCTAAATCTGCATACATTATGTTCAGATTTAATTCCGGGAAAACGCTTAGAACGCATCTCCGGCGATCTAGGACCCTGGAGCTTCCGGGGCCGCCTAGGCCCCTGGACCCTCGCCTAAAGTGCTGTGATAGTCGACCCCCCCTTGAAAAATCCTACCGACGCCCATGTTTAGGGTATCTAAGAGGGGTTTGATTATTTAATCAGCTCACTGTGTTCATGGTTATCAAGTCAAGTAGTTGTATGTATTAGATCAGGAATTACAGTTCCCCAGATAATACCTGATAGGGGAAGGTATTGAATGTTAATATAGTGCTGAAATTGTTAGAGAATCTAGTGTAATATTTTAAAACTGTCTACCCTCATGCCAGTTAGCCAGGGTGCCACCAGTAGAGACTCCACTGGGATCTACATGTAATTGACCATGGTGTATACATGTATCTATACAGCTCCAGGTCTTTAAAAGCCACTAAGGCTTCCTACCCCAGAAGATTCAAGGTAAATTCAATACAGGTATTTCATGTGTGAAGAACACCAGATTGGTCAGTCACTGGATGTGGACTCATCTGGACATGGCGCCAGTATGTAACCACCCCTCAAATCAGGATCAATCATGGGATCAAACTGATATTCATTTCAATTTAAAAAGGATTAGTCCCTGTCCCCTAAAGGCATGGCATATCTAACAAACAGCTTGATTTCTTTGCAGAATATATTAAACCCCTACCATCCCACGGCACAGATACATTGTAAACAATTTAAGCTAGCTCCAACTTTTACTATTTCATTCCTACACATTCCATTGCTATAACAGCAATACTAATTAAGTTATATATTTTTTTGAATACATTTTAGCAGATTTAATTAAATTAAAGAGATAAGACATTTTTCAAATCAACAATAATATCAGTAGAGCTTCAAAGAAAATCCCTTGTTTCATATCACTGGGTTGTTTGAACAAGGTGACTCGATCGTTATCAATATCAAATTCATTATCAGGGATGACTACAAATGATTGAAAAAATTAGTGTAACTTAATTAATATTGCTGTCATTAATGTAGCAATGTAATGAAATCAAAGCTACTGCAATTTTATGGAATAATTCAGTGTCCAGACAAATGGAGACTGTTGAGGGGTGTAACTGTCTGAAGTCTGAATTGCATATCCCGTAACAGTACCGGTAACAGTATATTGAGTGAATGAAACCTGTTCATGAAAAGAATGTGATTGTCATGGCATAGTAAATGTTAGTACAGTATAGATCTATTGTAGAGTAATATTTTAAGGATTGGAGTGGTCTAGCCTATTCCTGTTACCCCAACACATTGTCATATCAAAATACAGGGCTACAGGATATTTAATATCACACCTCGGCTGGAAAAATAGGTGATAATATTGTTCTATTCTGTGACACATCTGAGAAGATAATATTACTTGAGACAACCCTGGTGTGTCAATTCTTCCTAGTTTAACAGCTTTCACATAGAGGATATTATTGGAAGACTATAAATTTGATAACTGCCTCTGAAGTAAATAAATGTGACAGATGAAGGGCACTTCATACATGTGACATGACACCTAAAGAATCTATTTACACTGAGGACTTGTTCCTGTTCATTCTCTCCTACTAGCTGGTTATTTTTTATCCTATCATTTAACTATCAAATCTGAATCAAACATACAGGTGATATGTTTTGGCACCTAGCCGAGCTTCTACAGTGGCCATTGATTTTATTTACACAATCACACCTCAAACAGGACAAGAACATCATGTTTCACTATATAGACTACATTACACAATAATACCTCACACAGAACAAGAACACCCTGATTAACTATATAGACTACATTACACAATAATACCTCACACAGAACAAGAACACCCTGATTAACTATATAAACTACATTCAGGGTTCGTACACCTTAAGATGTCTGAAATTCCATGACTTTTCCATGACTTTCCATGACCAACTTGAGGAAATTCCATGACCTTTTCCGGCTCACTTTCCCAGAAATGTCAAGATTTTTTACACTGAAATTCTTCTTCATTGGTGGTGGATATCCTGCGAAGTCCATGCCATTATTTGGGTGCATGCCCTAACTTTAATATGCAAATGCCATACAATTTCCCTAATAATTCGCGATGCAGTGATGAAACTCGCAACTTTAAAAATTGGCTACTTTCGAATTATTTGTTGCGCGAATTCCAGAAAAACGCTTGTGTTCGAATTATATGTTACGCTGATTTTCACGGAAGATCCAAAATGGCGGACCACTTCACCCTGATCATTGTGATCTATTGTTAACCGTGTATTATGTTTGATATCTCTATCATAGTTCATTTAAATGACTCTGGGCCATCCTTAAAAATATGTCAGTTGGGCGTAACCCACCCTCCCCATCGAAAAGCTACCGACCCAAAAGTTTTTATCTGTCGCCGTAAATATTTTTTTCTTTTTCTTCAACTTCAAGCAGTCCCTGTGTAGTTGTTAATGTTATTATCATTAAATTGCGTAGGTCGTGAATTTGTCCGCCAGAGTTGCAAGTTTCAAGAATGAAATACAAAGAAAATATAGTCTACCAAACGAAAGAAAAATCTGCCTTCACGTTGTTGTTGTTGAAAAGCGATATGCGTGTTTAAAACTTTTGTGCCTTACTTCCCTATTTTGAAAGTGAACTCTTCCAATTCGATTCGTCGGGAAGCCTTGTGGGATTACAACACCGGGTCAGTGGAAGTTTCCATTACCGCAATAGGTATGATAGCCCGACAGTATTGCGACACATGCCTGCAGTCAGTCGACCATATTTCCTGGCTAAATCTGTACCGTGATGCCGATGTTTGGTTCATTATCCATCAAACACGAAGTAAAAAGGGAAATGTCCAGCGATGTCAAGGATTGAAAATACATACACTAAACGTCTAAATTTCACAGGTACAAGCCAAGTCCTGCAATGATGATCGGGTTGTATAGTACATTGACTTGTCTACAACGTCACTCGTGAGATGTCAATGTGACTGACCCAGCAATGAGATCAGGGTGCATATTTTATGTTCGTCCGCTCCATAAAGTTGATTCCTCGTTGATTATAAACAGGATTAACATGTTGTTGGAAACACTGACGTCTGTCATTTTATTACATGGAAACGTCGTTCTGGATTGGTGAGTGAATAAAACACCAGCATCAATGTCTGTTGACATCTCCCCGTAACACAAATGAAATACTCAACTGCTCCCTTGCTGCAGTCAAAATGTATGAGACACATCATACAGATCTGAAGAAATGTAATAATGGGTCCATCGACATAGGAGTTGTGCACAAACTAACTATTACGCTGAAGCCCTGACAGGGACAAGCAGAGGGAAACATTTATATCTTTGTCCTTCCATATCATCTGTTTATTAAAGAAAATGAGACATCGAAAATATCATTCAAATTGCCGTTTAATTATTTTCTATTGATCAAGTAGGTGCCTCAAAATGGCCAGTTGACGGGCATTTTCACCTCCAACCTCCTGCTAATGAGAACCTGGTTAGTGACTTCTGATCATAGTTCTATGATATGGAGAATTCGCAACAACAAAAACTGAACTTTGGTATTTAATTTCTGTGTCAACGCGTATCGTTAGTCATGATTTAGTTGTACAGCAATTATTCTGAGTAACAAATTATTCTTATAACATATTTACTTTACTTTCAGCGGCACGAACTCCACGACGAAAACGGGAGTGTTCGAATTTATTGTTTCACGGGTATATTGAAAATGCTCCCGTTTTCGTTTTATTAGGATGGAAAAAATCACGACAGGGGGAAAATCGGCCGTTTTCGAATTAAATTTGGAAGGTGAATTATTAGGGAAATTACTGTAACTATAGAAGGCATCCTGTCTGACAAGACTTGACTTCGAGATACTTTCACGGCGGTTTTAGCGAAAACTTCGTTCACAGAATAAACTCGGAGCAAAAAGCAGGTTTTGTTGATATTTCCACTCGTTTTATTTTTCCATGACTTTTCCATGACTTTTGCCTCAAAATCTCTATTTTCCAGGTTTTCCAGGTTTTCCAGGCCCCGTACGAACCCTGTACATTACACAATAATACCTCACACAGAACAAGAACACCCTGATTAACTATATAGACTACATTACACAATAATACCTCACACAGAACAAGAACACCCTGATTAACTATATAGACTACATTACACAATAATACCTCACACAGAACAAGAACACCCTGATTAACTATATAGACTACATTACACAATAATACCTCACACAGAACAAGAACACCCTGATTAACTATATAGACTATATAGACTACATTACACAATAATACCTCACACAGAACAAGAACACCCTGATTAACTATATAGACTACATTACACAATAATACCTCACACAGAACAAGAACACCCTGATTAACTATATAGACTACATTACACAATAATACCTCACACAGAACAAGAACACCCTATATAGACTACATTACACTAATACCTCACACAGAACAAGAACCCCCTATTAACTATATAGACTACATTACACAATAATACCTCACACAGAACAAGAACACCCTGATTAACTATATAGACTACATTACACAATAATACCTCACACAGAACAAGAACACCCTGATTAACTATATAGACTACATTACACAATAATACCTCACACAGAACAAGAACACCCTGATTAACTATATAGACTACATTACACAATAATACCTCACACAGAACAAGAACACCCTGATTAACTATATAGACTACATTACACAATAATACCTCACACAGAACAAGAACACCCTGATTAACTATATAGACTACATTACACAATAATACCTCGCACAGAACAAGAACACCCTGATTAACTATACAGACTACATTACACAATAATACCTCACACAGAACAAGAACACCCTGATTAACTATACAGGCTACATTACACAATAATACCTCACACAGAACAAGAACACCCTGATTAACTTTTGACTACTACATGTACAAAAACAATGTTTCAATAAAATTTGTTGACTGGATGTAACCCAAACCACCCTCCAAAAACCTTAGCCAAAACTTTTTTGTCAAAATTATTTTTTTATTTTAAAATTATAACTATATCCTGTAAATTTAAGTGACCTTTTATAAAATAAAAACATTGTCCTACCTACCTACCCAAATGTCTGCTAGAGGGTCGGGTTATGCCCAACAAATATATTTTTAAACCTTTCACCGATTTACCCCTGGGTTTGGCTTTATATAGGCTAGATGTACAAATTTCAACAAGGAATGATCAGTGAAAGGGTTAAGGATAGCCTAATTTACATGAATATGATGTGGTGCCAATTATTGGTGGATGTGGCCCATTTAGTGTAATCTTTAAGGGTGAGTGAGTAAATAGAATTTAACGTTGCTTTCAACAATATTTCAGCTATATCACGACGAACCAACTAAGCATCACCCAGCCCAGTTGTGTTCCTGCTACTTGTGTAATCTTTAAAAGTAAGATCTGGTTGTTAGGTACAGATATACATGAATTTATTTTCCTGATTTGAAATTCAGAGATGACCATCAGGTTGCGCCACCCATCATGCGATTAAGGAAAGATGTGGCTGATATGCAATGTCAATCAGGGTTTTTAGGAAGGACCGGTGGTTGCATACCAGTGAGGACAAACCTATCAAGTCTTTTCACATTTAATCGCATAGAATCTAAAACATTGACATCATGTAGGTTAACAAATATGTGATTAGGGTTGACTGCAGTTCTCTTAAATATAAGAAATACATAGGAAGTTGGGCCAGGTCAGCTTTTGCCAAGGCCTCAATTGATGGGAAACTTTTGTGCTGAGGTTCTGGTAAAGCATGACCAAATTCTCAGCTCTAAATATACCCTTCTATATAGCTTATAAAGTAATTTGATCTTGAAAATAAAAATGAAGGTCAAGTCATCTTCAACAGTTTCCTGGTCTATTCTAACTTAATTGCATATGGAACATAAGTTAGGAGATCTTAGACTTGACATATAATTTGACCTTTAGAAAATAGGTAAAGGTCAGTGATATTCAATAGACTTCAGGTCCAGGCATACGTGGTATAAATTTAGACAATGTAGATATAATCCTTCATGAAATATTGCACTAAATAGAATCTGACCTGGATAGAATAGGTCAAGGTCAGTCATCTTCAGCACACCTCTGGTCCCTCACTAGATGTATTAATTTGGAACACCTAGCAATATTTCTTCATCTTATATCAGGTAAACAGTATATGGGCCATTTTCATGAAAATGTACAAGTAACAGTAAAGACAGATATAAAATTCAATTTGTGCAGTTTGGCTACCAAAATGGAATTATTCAAGAACTTGTAGGCCACAAAGACTGTTTTCCTATCAGCCAAGCTAGAGTCACTGTACTTAACCCCAGAAAATGGCTAGAATTTTTTTCCCCATTCTAGCCCATGTTATTTTCAGGTGGTTTGTAACGGTAAAGACATTGAATTCAAGACCATTTTCTTTTAACTAACCAGTTAGTTTTAGTTTCTTAATGAAAGTCAAGCTGCCTTTTGCTAAACATTCTTTTGCTGTTTTTCAAGTTCCAAGAAAATTCATAATCAGAATGTGACTACAATTTTCTAAATAACTGTGTTAGTTGGGCAAGATTTTTTTTTGTCTTTACCGTTATATTCCTGTCTATACCGTTATGGCATTTATAACGGTAAAGACAAATTTGAGTAATGGTAAAGACAGATTATGCCAGCATGAGGCCGGCTGAACTGGATTAGTGTGTCTTTCATGGTGAATTTGTTTTGATATACTCTCTCAGATTTCTTGTGCGTTGTTTGATAACAATCATGAATAACTTAAGTGATACAACTCAGTAACGCAGGGGTTTTTTTAGACAGTTTTTCATCATGGTATTCTCGATGACAACGAATTTGAATTGAGTTTTTTTCAAAATTGAGTTTTGAGCTAGAAATTCAGTTTTCTGAGTTTTCGGGAAAAAATTGTGTTTTTTTTTTCATAAAAGATTGAGTTTATGTAAGACCGGGGCAAACGAAAATGCCCCGGTCACAGGAAAGTTTGATCGCGACCGAAAGTTTACAATACAAGGTTGTTTGTTGTTCGTGTCACCTCCGTCTCTATGCCAATGAAAGTCCGTGAGAGCCCACTCTTCATGTCATCTCTGCCACTTCCCGGGTTTCCGTATGTTGTTTTAGCTGCAGACACCGCGTCTCGTCAATGGGATATCCAGTGAAAACTCAGGGAGCTCTTGCGGAGATTATTTTTCTGTTCGTTGACTGTCGAAACATTTTTTTTTAAACAGAGTTGATCTGTTGGAACTCTATTTGAACCCGTATAATACCTGCCTCACGTCGACGCGAAGTGCCTGTGTTTTGTGGTGGAAAACCGGCAACATGCAACCTCTGCCCTTGCTCTGGTAAAATGAGAATTTATCGTTTAAGACTTCCAAACTAACGAATAAATTATTGTAATACACGAATGCTTGGGAGGAATTTCTGTTAAAATCGTTCATCATGCTTTATTTCTGCCGCGAAGTTAACGCAGTATTGCTCCTTCTGTGACAGTGTCGCTTGTTTTTCTGCCGTAATGAATTCAGTTTGGAAGTACTGACACAAAATGGCAGTGCTCCCATCACCATTCAACGGAGGTCGTTCAATGAAAACAATGACCTTGGCTTAGTGGGAAAATAATAAAAAATAAAAATAAAACAAGAGCAAGTTGTTGTTTTCTCAATTAGTTACATAATTTGGTTTTTACCTGTCTCCACCAAGCACGACAGTTTCAATAATTTCGCCAATTTAATACAAGAATCTGTTTTTTCAAGATAAAAATTCATGATCTATTTGGGTTTGAAATTGAACTGTGGGGCCATCATCCATCATCTATTTCCAACCTCAACTTAGTTTGGCCCAGATTTCGTAAATTCCAGAGAGTAGCTGCCTATGCAGTTTTCACCAATCTTTCAAAATTTTGTGAAATTTTGATTCAGATAATTAAGACATCAGAATAGCTAAAGGATGACAAGATTAGTCCAAAAACTTGCGGTGTTTGATGTCAGTTTCATCTAGTTCAACCTACAACCAAATTGATTGCATAAGAAGTGTCATTCCAGTGCAAAACTACATTGATGCCATTATTAAGTGGCATCCAATTGGAAAATTTAAGAAAAAACAAGCCAAGAATGACATGCCAAGCTTTGACACAACTTTTTTTACATTCTACGAGTAAAACAAAATAAAAATTGAGTTTTATCATTTTTTTGATGAAAAAGGCAAAAAAAATGAGTTTCATCATTTTTTAGATGAAAAACCCCAAAAATTGAGTTTAGTGACATTAATATGCGTCAAAAAATTGAGTTTTACAATATTTGAAATTGAGTAGATGAAAAATTTTTGTCTAAAAAAACCCTGTAACGGTAAAGACAGACAATAAGTGCGACACACACTTATTTTTTCAAATTTGTAAAAAACATGTGCTCTGTTGCCACAAGGCTGGACGGAAAATGACTACCCACACCCTGTTACATTTGACAAGACAAGAATTTGGAGATCCTAGCTTTAATCCTTCATAAATTTTAGCAAATACTAGAATTTGACCTTGATAAATAGGTCAAGGTCGGTCATTTTCAATGGGCGTCTGACTCTTCACCAGATCCATACGTGGTATGAATTTACAATGCCAGGCTGTAATCCTTCTTGAGATATCATGTTCACAATAAAGATGGGCAGACAGATGAAGACAATACCTACTGGCTTTGGGCAAAATTTGCTGGAGGGGTAATAATCACCATTCTATAGTAAATGAGTTTTCACTTCAGAAGTATTTGACATATTTATATATATCAACAACAAACTTGGGTCCATTCGTATTACTTCATGTGCCTTATACTAGCCATTGATCTGACCTAATTTCACACAACCTATGTTGGGACATTGACATAGTTGTCTCCCTTCCCTTATCTGTGATAGTCAGAATTGATGGATTACATCAGTTATAGCTGGCAAAGTTCTGTGGAATCCACCCTCCTTCTCTTAACTTTCGTTATTTAGTTCCTTAACTATTTAACAACAAGTCTGATTCTTCTCAAATTTCACTTGAATAATTATGGGGACCCAGTTGTCAAATACCAAAATTGAGGTCAGTAGGTCAAAATTCCAGATCATGGTGGCTTTAACGTGAGAAATAATTGAAAATCTCAATATTTTTTAATGGAAAAATGAGTGGAAAACGATGTATCCCAAAAACAAAATCGAGGTCTAATGTCAAGGTCAAGTTAATTTTGGCCCAATAATCAGGAAATTCTTGAAATTCAAATATTTTTGCGGTGGAAACATCAGTGAGATATGATACATGTACATGTATACCATCTACTGCAATTGTCAAAGACCAAACAGAACAAAGGTCAACATCGTGGTGGCCACCCTTATTGAAAACATTGTCTGCTATTACTCAAAAGTCCAGGGATGGGTTTGTGATCAAACTTCAGGAACACCTCATGTTTATGGGAAACCAGAAATCTATTAAGTCAAAAGGTCAAAGGTCAGGGCCACTGAGCATAATAAAATCAGAAGACCATTGAAAAATTGTGAATGGATGCATTGGTGGGAAGCGATGCATCATGTAACAAGATTGAGGTAAAAAGTCAATAGTCGAGGTCACTGATCACCATCAGCAACTCAAACCCAAAAGATTCATAAATTTTGTTTTAATGACCTAGTCCATATTGCCAATTAGGCTGGTGTAATAGTGATTGGACTATGGTACATCTCATAAAAGATCTCCTTGCTGTGATAACATAGCTTAGTCTCTCATGTTAGGCTCGTGTAATAGTGATTGGACTATGGTACATCTCATAAAAGATCTCCTTGCTGTGATAACATAGCTTAGTCTCTCATGTTTGTCAAATTGTAATAGTGATTGGACTATGGTACATCTCATAAAAGATCTCCTTGCTGTGATAACATAGCTTAGTCTCTCATGTTAGGCTCGTGTAATAGTGATTGGACTATGGTACATCTCATAAAGATCTCCTTGCTGTGATAACATAGCTTAGTCTCTCATGTTAGGCTCGTGTAATAGTGATTGGACTATGGTACATCTCATAAAGATCTCCTTGCTGTGATAACATAGCTTAGTCTCTCATGTTAGGCTCGTGTAATAGTGATTGGACTATGGTACATCTCATAAAGATCTCCTTGCTGTGATAACATAGCTTATATAGTCTCTCATGTTAGGCTCGTGTAATAGTGATTGGACTATGGTACATCTCATAAAGATCTCCTTGCTGTGATAACATAGCTTAGTCTCTCATGTTAGGCTCGTGGTAATAGTGATTGGACTATGGTACATCTCATAAAGATCTCCTTGCTGTGATAACATAGCTTAGTCTCTCATGTTAGGCTCGTGTAATAGTGATTGACCATGGTACAATTGATAAAGATCTCCTTGCTACAATACAGTTTAGTCTCTCATGTTAGGCTCGTGTAATAGTGATTGGACTATGGTACATCTCATAAAGATCTCCTTGCTGTGATAACATAGCTTATATAGTCTCTCATGTTAGGCTCGTAATAGTGATTGGACTATGGTACATCTCATAAAGATCTCCTTGCTGTGATAACATAGCTTAGCTCCCCTCATGTTAGGCCTGTAATAGTGATTGGACTATGGTACATCCATAAAGATCTCCTTGCTGTGATAACATAGCTTAGTCTCTCATGTTAGGCTCGTAATAGTGATTGGACTATGGTACATCTCATAAAGATCTCCTTGCTGTGATAACATAGCTTAGTCTCCCTCATGTAGCTCGTAATAGTGATTGGACTATGGTACATCTCATAAAGATCTCCTTGCTGTGATAACATAGCTTAGTCTCTCATGTTAGGCTCGTGTAATAGTGATTGGACTATGGTACATCTCATAAAGATCTCCTTGCTGTGATAACATAGCTTAGTCTCTGTTAGGCTCGTGTAATAGTGATTGGACTATGGTACATCTCATAAAGATCTCCTTGCTGTGATAACATAGCTTAGTCTCTCATGTTAGCTCGTGTAATAGTGATTGGACTATGGTACATCTCATAAAGATCTCCTTTGCTGTGATAACATAGCTTAGTCTCATGTTAGGGCTCGTGTAATAGTGATTGGACTATGGTACATCTCATAAAGATCTCCTTGCTGTGATAACATAGCTTAGTCTCTCATGTTAGGCTGGTGTAATAGTGATTGGACTATGGTACATCTCATAAAAGATCTCCTTGCTGTGATAACATAGCTTAGTCTCTCATGTTAGGCTCGTGTAATAGTGATTGGACTATGGTACATCTCATAAAAGATCTCCTTGCTGTGATAACATAGCTTAGTCTCTCATGTTTGTCAAATTGTAATAGTGATTGGACTATGGTACATCTCATAAAAGATCTCCTTGCTGTGATAACATAGCTTAGTCTCTCATGTTAGGCTCGTGTAATAGTGATTGGACTATGGTACATCTCATAAAGATCTCCTTGCTGTGATAACATAGCTTAGTCTCTCATGTGATAACATAGCTTAGTCTCTCATGTGATAACATAGCTTAGTCTCTCATGTGATAACATAGCTTAGTCTCTCATGTGATAACATAGCTTAGTCTCTCATGTGATAACATAGCTTAGTCTCTCTGTGATAACATAGCTTAGTCTCTCATGTGATAACATAGCTTAGTCTCTCATGTGATAACATAGCTTAGTCTCTCATGTGATAACATAGCTTAGTCTCTCATGTGATAACATAGCTTAGTCTCTCATGTGATAACATAGCTTAGTCTCTCATGTGATAACATAGCTTAGTCTCTCATGTGATAACATAGCTTAGTCTCTCATGTTTGTCAAAGTGATAACATAGCTTAGTCTCTCATGTTTGTCAAAGTGATAACATAGCTTAGTCTCTCATGTTTGTCAAAGTGATAACATAGCTTAGTCTCTCATGTGATAACATAGCTTAGTCTCTCATGTGATAACATAGCTTAGTCTCTCATGTGATAACATAGCTTAGTCTCTCATGTGATAACATAGCTTAGTCTCTCATGTGATAACATAGCTTAGTCTCTCATGTGATAACATAGCTTAGTCTCTCATGTTTGTCAAATTTGCTAGAGCTGTTAATCACCGTCCTAGATTCTGTATAGCAAAAGTGATCCATGTACATTGAGAGAGTGATTCACTCTTCACAGTGATACTCTCCAATACATTTTCATTTTCTAGGTAAGTTATCAGTAACTCTTCTGGGGAAAAGTTAGGCGAGTGGTGGAGAGGGAAAGTGACCACTCTCCTTCATAACAATGACAGACTGAGCTTATGAATGACTTAATTCTGTACTCACTATTATATATACTGGGTACAGCGGAGCATGTGTTTTCTGTTAATGGTAAACAGACGGAATAATCATTGATGTTGAAATTTACTCTGAGTGCAATTCTACCTACTATGTCATGAATGGAAATCTTTCAGTTGTGACCGTAATCAATCTTTGTATTTATTTCACTAAAAAAAAATCAGAAGTTTAGACATAAGTCGAAATCCCCCAATTATCTCATTTACCAGAAAATACCGAGGCATTTAGCATGATCATAGAACAAAAGGATTCCTCTAGGGACATTTGGTCAAATAACTGATATAAATCTTATGTACACACAACAGATTTAAAAGGGTTGAGATCAACCATCAATCATACTCTTAAATCTGTCATCCAGACAAAGTGATAAGACATCAAAAATTCAATCCATCACCTGCGAGGACAAAATGTACCTGCTCAACTAGGCCATTCATAAAATTAAATCGGTTTGTTTTGAGGGTAGACAGGTATTGATTTTATTTCTTTCAACTTTTAAAAATGTGCATATCAAATCTTTGTCATAAGATCATCTTACCTATTTCCTGTTGAAGAAAAAAAATTAATACTGGCAAATATAGTTAACACTGGAAATAATGGGTGAGTAATAGGAGGGAGGGAGGGAATTTGGCTTAATGTCACACTCAAGTTTGTTTCACTCATATGGTGACAGTCAGTTTGGTTGGTGGAGGAAGCCGGAGTACCAGGAGAGAACCACCGCCGTGAGTAATAGGATATAGTACTGGAAACCTGAAACTTACTTCGAACAAAAGTAAAATACTGGCAATTTTTAGCCCACCATCACCAGATGGTGGGCTGTTCAAATCACCTTTCGTCCGTGGTCCGTCGTCCAGCGTCCGTCCGTCCGAAAACAGTTCTTGTTATCGCGATTTCTCAGGAACTACTGCATGGACCTTTCTCAAATTTGGTACACAGGTTCCCCTTGGGGTCTAGTTGTGCAAGATACCTTTTATGGTCCGATTCGAAAATCCAATATGGCCACAAGGCGGCCATCTTGGATTTCCCCATGAAACCTTGTTATCACGATTTCTCGGGAACTACCTCATGGATCTTTCTCAAATTCGGTACACGGGTTCCCCTTGGGGTCTAGTTGTGCAAGATACCTTTTCTGGTCCGATTCGAAAATCCAATATGGCCACCAGGCAGCCATCTTGGATTTCCCAATGAAACCTTCCCTTACGGAATTGCAGCATGGGCTGCATTCATGCTGGGATCATGCTGGATTTGCAGCATATGCTGGAATCATGCTGGGTTTCCATGCTGCAGTCATGCTGGAATCACTTTAATAAAATACTAGTCATACTGCATTGCAGTATATGCTGGAACCATGCTGGGTATCCATGCTGTGACCATACTGGATTTACTCCGACAGTATTTCACCATACTGCCTCCCAGCATGTACTGCAACCATGCTGCAAATGCATGCTGGTGTTATACTGGATTAACTCAGACATAATCTATCCATGCTGCAATCATGCTGGAACCACTTAGATAAAATAATAGTCATACTGCGTTGCCAGCATATGCTGCAACCATGCTGCTGTATGGCTGACCTACATGTCCATGTAGCTGTCACATGATATGAATGAACTATTGCCCTGGTTATTCTGTACCAATCAGAAATCAGGTCAGCTCACAAGTTTAGAGCCAGAATTCAAATCAGAGTAACTACTAACCAGTCCTTTGAACATGGTTGCAGGAAAAACATAGCTTGTAAGATTCTAGGATGTGCCAAAGTACACAGACAAGAGCTATTTGCATTGTATTATCTTTAAATTCTTATGTATAACCATGGAAGTACATGTACTTGGAAACTTGAAGGTGAGTGCAGTTACAGTTCCCTGCATATACATAAACTTCATATTTGTCTGGAATATATATCCCTTTGTTTCAATGGTCCATCTTGAAGTATTTATTGATTGAAGTACATGGATAGGAAAAAATATATTACAACCCAACATATTTACAAAATATGCCAGAAAACTAAAGTTAGCTTTACTATTTGTGCAGACAAATTCAATGGCTTCCACCACCTGTGTCCATGCAGTGGAGCTATAACATTGTAATTTGTACATGTATCCCATGTTTGTAGGTTATAGTTACCATGCTGGCACCATGCTGCAAAATCCCAGCATGGCTGCAGCATGCATGCCTCTGTATAGGTTATAGCTACCATACTGGAACCATGCTGTGAAATCCCAGCATGGATGCAGCATGCCCCCTGCCAGGCTTTAGCTACCATGCTGGAACCATGCTGCAGAATTCCAGCATGGATGCAGCATGCCCCTGTACAATGGTCATACGTACCATGCTACAACCATGCTACAAAGTCCCAGCATGGTTGCAGCATGCCCCTGTATATAGGCTCTAGCTACCATGCTGGAATCATGCTGTAAGACAATTCCAGCATGGTTGCAGTATGCATGCCACAGAACAGGATGAAGCTACCATGCTGTGAAATCCCAGCATGGATGCAGCATGCCCCCTGCCAGGCTTTAGTTACCATGCTGGAACCATTCTGCAGAATTCCAGCATGAATGCAGCATGCCCCTGTGCAATGGCCATACCTACCATACTGCAACCATGCTGTGAAATCGCCCAGCATGGTTGCAGCATGCCTCTTATCAGGCTTTAGTTACCATGCTGGAACCATGCTGCAGAATTCCAGCATGAATGCAGCATGCCCCTGTGCAATGGCCATACCTACCATACTGCAACCATGCTGTGAAATCTCCCAGCATGGTTGCAGCATGTCCCTTATCAGGCTTTAGTTACCATGCTGGAACCATGCTGCAGAATTCCAGCATGAATGCAGCATGCCCCTGTGCAATGGCCATACCTACCATACTGCAACCATGCTGTGAAATCTCCCAGCATGGTTGCAGCATAATTTAAATAATTGAAACATGCTGCAAGCATGCTGCAGCCAGGTTGAGCTTAGTGGGGTATTCTCCAGCATGGCTGCATCATGTACTGTGACCATGCTGGCACCATGTTGGTAATTCATGCTGGGAACATACTGGAACCATGCTAGAAATGCACTGCAAATCTGTAAGGGTTGTTAACGTGATTTCTCGGGAACTACTGCATGGATCTTTCTCAAATTTGGTACACAGGTTCCCCTTGGGGTCTAGTTGTGCAAGATACCTTTCTGGTCAGATTCGAAAAGCCAATATGGACACAAGGCAGGCATCTTGGATTTCCCCATGAAACTTTGTTATTGCGATTTCTCAGGAACTACTGCATGGATCTTTGTCAAATTTGGTACACAGGTTCCCCTTGTGATCTAGTTGTGCAAGATACCTTTTTCTTTCCGATTCGAAATCCAATATGGCCACCAGGCGGCCATCTTGGATCTCCCCATGCAACTTTGTTATCGTGATTTCTCAGGAAGTACTGCATGGATCTTTCTCAAATTTGGTACATAGGTTCCCGTTGGGATCTAGTTGTGCAAAATACCCTTTTCTGGTCCGATTCGAAAATCCAATATGGCCACCAGGCGCCCATCTTGGATTTCCCCTTGACACATAGTTATCGTGAATTCTCAGGAATTACTTCATGGATCTTTCTGAAATTTTGTACACAGGTCCCACATGGGGCCTAGTTGTGCAAGATACGTTTTTTGGTCCGATTCGAAAATCCAAGTTACGCTTCAAATTAATACGGTATTCCCGAGTTGTGACGTTGCATCACACGAGTCAGTGGATCAAACGGTGGGACATATTCTATATAGTGACTATAGAGAATATCCATACCTTCACCTTCCATATCAAGAGGTTCAAATAATTCGGAATTAAAATGTATTTCTTCAAATTTTAAATCAGTTTTCTTTAGCCCAGTGAACTGCCCCACTGTTTCGTCTGCCGACGGGTCGGCTACATGAAGGGACGTCACTCTTGTGACACAACGTTACAACTCGACAACTGTAGACTACTGCGTGTTTCGATCCAAGGGAGATAATCAGGATTCAGACACTTTCGAAGTTTCAACATTACTGCGTGGATCCCGTCAGTATTAAGTATTGTATCGTCTTACTATTTTCGAGCATGGTATCTTAAAAGAGATATCTCAAACTAGCCCAGTAAACGAAACAGAATTCATTCCTAATTATAAAATCTTAAGTATGTTTCATAGCTCATACCAAAGGGTCGAAGAGATTTGTCTTCGCTTCCAGTACCCAATGATGACACGTGCAAAAAAAAAATACTACAAAATGAAGATGAAGGATCCTCCGGACATTCACTTTCAGACTAACTTTTGTCTTGTACTATAACAACCGACATAAGTACAGTTTCTAGAAATCTTGAAACTCTTTAAACTTAGAAAGATGATATCTTGTTGTTTTTTTCGCTCAGATTCGAAATTCCGTAAACAAAATTACAAATCAATCGTTTGTTCTTAGTAACAATGGACAAAAAGATCCTCTTGTCATTAGCTTACAATTATCGGACAATGGTGGGCGCCAAGATCCTTCAGGATCTCTCGGTTTTTTGGGTTTTTTTACACTGAAAATAATGGGTAAAGAGCATTTATAGTACTGAAAACCTGAAATTAATGTTGAATGGCCTGAACTAATTGAGCCAGCTGAGTGCAACTGTCCCTTTCTAGGAACAGGTACGTCGTTAACGGCGAGGTGGCCAGGTCACTTTGACCTCAACATTCGGAGCACTCCTCACTACTTCAACAATGCAAATATATCAGAACTTACAGCACCAGATTCATGAACATGCAGCTTCGCAAAAATATCGAGCCCTTTAGGGTGGCACATCATTTGAGGTTGCACATCATTGGCAATGCACATCATTTAAAATAACAATACATTTATTAAGAAATATGATTTCTATGTCAGTGATGTTGAGGTTGGATTGAAGATGGAACCATATTATAAAACTTCAAATAAAGATTACATTTT